>JAQGAK010001537.1:0-30482 GCA_034696945.1 Lipothrix lubbocki | reverse complement strand
TATAAATGCTAAAAAAAGAGAAACGCGCGAGAAAAGCAAAGGAAAAGGACGAGAAACACAAAGTATACACATAGGGTCACACGAGAGAGAAAGGACCAATCTCCAAATCAACATTCTTTTAAACGTATGACTTCCAACAACCTTAAATGTCTGGCCGTCGGCACAAATTAGCCGTTTAGTAAACGTTCAAGGAATATACTTGAATTCGAATTTCAATATACAGATAATTACTATAATAATATACTTATACCTAACTGTGTGCCGGGAAAACAAATTTCATTGGCGCAAAGCTGTAAGGCTAATTGGGATTTCAGCAAGTCCAGCCAAAGCATAAACGGGGTTCAACGTAAGCTTTTGTTTACACGGAAGTAGCGGTACATTATACATATAATTACGTTATAATAAAGACATTAATGATCGAACGGACAATGAGAGAGAAAACGCAAAACTGTATCCGGAGCTTAGAATAAGTTTAACGTATAGCCCACACAACGTAGAGCAAAGACGAAAGAAGCGTAAAATTTTGCTGTCATTGTAATTTATAAATGGGTGCAAAATAAACAGAGTTTGTGTGTCAGCGTCAGCGAAGATAACACTTTTAAGATATTAGCTACAATGTTTTGATGCTTGTATTAAGTTCTAGAAAAAATTTAAAGCAAACTTTTATGAACTCATATATTTTGCCTTCCCCATTTATCATGTGGTATCAGTACTGAAAATCCAAGTCTCAAATCCCAAATCCGTTGGGACTGTAAACATTTATTTTCCTTGGCATTGTGCTAAAAAGAGTATGTACATATATATTAACATGGGAAAAGAATACACACTTTTGTAAATACGTGCTCAAGTGACTGTGTAACAGTTCGAACTTCCAATAAATGTTTGTAAACACTGAGGCTTGTATTGTGCAATATTGTAGACGAGTTATTAAACTTACGAAGTTTCAGGATCCAGCATTGTCAGGGAATGTAAAGCTGCCTTAAGATTAAGATACTGCAAATTCTTGAGTTAGCAACGTGCCCATTATGTATACGATGCATGTAAGTAATTATTACAAATTACGACTCATTTTGTTTGGAGGACGTTTTCATATATACAAAATATGGCGAATAAAAAGCTTATTACAACAGTGAAACTGTCCTGAAAAGGCCTTCTTGGAAAAAATTCTCGAACACATATCCTTTTTTGACGGAAGCCGATTCGGGATTTCAGAGCCAAACGTGACACACACAGGCCTTCCCAAGTCCTGACGGGCCTTTAGAACATTTGGAGGAAGAAAGTAGAAGCAGAAAGTGTGGACCGAATTCTTAACCATTGTACACTAATCCTGTAAAATATCACACCGAAAAGCCATAACAGTAATAAGGGTTTCTATTGAAAATGGGGAAACGAATTACGCCTGAAATTAGCAAGCACAAATATCTAAAATGTTTGTACGCAATCAGCTGCTGATGACACGGAGTTTCTATTTGCAGTGACAATATTTAGGAAATATGTGTTATGACAACTGATGGAAAATAACCACAATATGTAATGCTAGGGTAGCTGACACAGTGGTTAGGTATGTGAATTAGTAGTAGTGCTTACATGTATGTAACTATTGATCCAGATAAAAATCTTTTGAGATCATCAAAGTGTTATGTACTTAATATTAATATCTCCTCGACGACTTAGAGCGCGTACGTATTTGGTGTACCCATTACGTTCAAAATGTTGACCCCACACCACTGTCCTATAACGAATAAGAGCAAACTTGTGAAGACTTGACTGACGACCTTCAATCAATACGGAAACATTACGATGAATTTCTTGTTAAGCTGACATTATGCACACTGACAGATGTTTGCTAACAATATCTATGTAACACGAATGTTTTTATGAGTGGTTTGAGAGCTCTTTATTTGATGCATCTAAACATTTAAATCCATCACTTAACATCTTAAACGTTCGATGGAATGAGTGGTTCATTGGGATCCTTTTCAGCGTATTTCAACGCTAGGAAACAAGTTACGCAATTTTTTCCAGCCATTCCATGACAGGTTTTAGTTCGTTAGCGTCGTCGGAATTCCCAATTCCTTCGGCAAAGTCAATCTTCAGGGGTAACATATGATCGAAGTCAAAATCTTTATCAGGTCTTCCGAGTGTCTTAGACGCAGCAGCATTATTCCCCCCAGTTGTTTGCAAGCTTGCGGACTTGGTTAGTCGTAAAGTAGTACTGTAATAACAATTAGAGCATGGGTATTAGGTATTAAAAACATTCACATACAAGCAGTAAACACGTTGTGAAATATACGTGACGCATCCCTTCATATTGGCAATAAATATTTTGTACGTATTACAAGTACTAAATAAGTGTTATGACAATTACCACTTAATACAATTTACTTTGAATGAAAGCTTACATTTCACGTTCAAGGGATGTGCGGATAACCTTGACTCCTTTCGCTGTCGGCAAATCTTGTTTATTAGCAAAAATCAAGACGCTTGGTTTAACAGAGGTCACCACGGAATCAGTGAGAATCCAATATAACACTTCAGCAGCATCTCTAATAGATTTGCTCCCTCCAGAAGCATCAATAACACAGATGATCCCACGGACCCCAACTTTGTTATCATCCCAATATTTCTGCCGTAACCGATCATTTCCGGGCAAATCTTTTAACACCAAATCTGGTCGGCCGTTAGATACACTGAACTCCCCCTCATTTGGAACGATTGAAGTCACGGTTTCTACGTTTTTTCCTTGCCATAATCGTGAAAAAATAGTGGTTTTGCCAGTCTCAGAAGCTCCAACAAAAAGAACAGCTCGACCCTTCTTCTTTCCACGCAAGAAAAGCACTAAACAAAGATGGCAATTCCATTTAGAAAACTTGACCCAAGTAATTATCAAAGAAATAAACTATCTCATAAAATGTTGCAATATCTCACCAATTGTAATAATAATAACCACAAGAGCAACTAAGATTCCTAGGTACTGTGGGTTTCCAGTAATTCCCCCTGACTTCGCAATCACATCTTCCGACTTAGGAGGAAGCGACGACGACGGCCCTTTTGGAGATTTTGTAGCCATGACACTGCAACTTTGGACACGTCTATTCCTTTAGCAGCCTCTGATGCTAATATCTGAAAGCTTTATAGCCCAAGAAACACATTGAAATGTTGAGTTACTATACAGAGACGATAAACGCCAACTAATCCAATCCAAGTGCAAGTATTTTTTAAAATATAGTACTGTGTCGTGAGATACATAAATACCATAATGGTATTGGTATCAGCCAAACAAACTTTTCTTTCATCTTCATAAGATAGGTATATACATACGTATACCTCTCCCTGTCCACCATATTACACTTATTATCAACCTTTACTGGTGACTGGACTGACCAAACTGTAGATACCTTAAAACACTGACCTCTATTTTATCAATGTCAAATAAAAATTCAAATTCCAATGTCATTTCTTAAATCATACAATATCATTCCACGTAATTGCCGTCTTCTTGCACAGGTATATACATGCACGTATGGATTGGGTTCATCCGTATCTACCTAAACAACTTTTTAGCAATCCGCGCGAGCGGATGGTCTCCCAAATTCCAAAACTCAACGAACGACTCCTAACCTAACCCAAACTAACTGTTTTGAAGACTCACAACGAACAGTTGTGGAAAATGTTTAAAAAACACTATATACAGCTACGGAAGAACACTAGAACACCCGGGATTAACATACTTATGTAGTATGTATACAGTACATATGTAGGAGTGTATTGTTGAAAATTTTGAAATATTCTCACAATTGACAATCTATGACGAAAATAAACTACTTTGATTGACATTCACATGGTTGTACCCGGTCCTTACACATGCTTCTTTTGGTCCAGTGTAAATAGAGTTTATGTATAATTTAAATCTACAAAATAATACTTAAATTAGATTTGAAAATAATATGTACATATTTAATGTTAAAAATACTTACATTAGATAAACTCAGATCGATTAAGACTTTAACTCCGCAATATAATTTACATCTCAACTTCTCAACTATTCACGTTCCTTCACCGTATGTTAACCCAAAGGACTCAGTTAACCTTAACCAGGCAAAACTGTATACGTTTATGTACTTCTAAATTTAGTAAATGATTATTGTAAATTGTAGGGTTACGGTGATCTGTATTTGTAATTCTGCAATCTGTTTCTGTGGTGGTTGTGAAATGTGAAATCGAATCGAAATGATGTGCGGATGTGCCTGTGCTGCACTGTTTTTCGTTTGAATTTCGACAACTCCGCAGACATTGGCTGCCGTCAAGAAATGTAAAGTTTTGTGCGGCTCTGTTCTTCACGTGCGGGGCGGGATATTAGAAATCTTGCTTTCAAAATTACAAATTGCAATAATTGCATTCATCTCAATCTCAAATCTCAATTTCTCAATCTTACTGTTAAATTCAATTTCAATTCCATTTAAATGGTCAAAGCGTCAAACTGGATGCCTTGATTTGATTTCAGTTATTAACCGTGTAGAGTAGTTGTTTTGACGTAATTTTCAGTTTTCCAGCAGGATAGAAGATTTCCAGTGGAAATTAGTTTGGATTTTTGGAATTTGACCTGAGAAATTTTTCGAGACAAATCAACTTGACATTCGAAGTATTCGAACACTCTGGAATTGTAATCCTGCTGGTCCTGTTCGATGATAAAACTCTAAAAGAACTTTGATATTGAAAATGCAGAAAGACAACAAGGAAGTAAGTGTCTTCATCGAAGCTTTTCTGAAAAATTAATTGCATGTGACTACATCAATTTAAAAATATTATAATCGTAATCATTCTTTATAATGTGCATACCTATATATAGTTTTCGCAGCTTTGTGCATTGTGTAAACACAATCATGTTAAATGTGACCAATGCACCGAGAATGCCAAGAGATTGCAGTCAAAACTTTTAACACATTAAACAAACATAATTTTGCATGTCATCCTATATCTTTGTTAATGACATTATTTGTAATTAACAATCATTTTTGATTCTCGTTTATCGTCTAGGTTTGATAATGCTCCCACTCTGCGTACTTTTGTGAAACTGGGCACTTCATTTTGGTTTTTAACCGCGAAAAATTCTAGAAGTACATATGTAAATTCAGTCAGTATTATTTCCTTGTGTGCTCAGTTGTGATGGCGAATGCAAAAGAGGAAAGTATTCCTGAGCAGGTACTTGCATTTTATCTTCACTGTATAACGTCAATTTGCATGGAATAAACTATTTCTCAGTTATATAAGTCGTGTCCGGATCCGGAAAAACTATGCTGGAAATTCTATCAACGGGAAAAACTACTATAAGCTCACAGAGGAAAAGTTCCGCTCAAATAATAATCATAAAGAAGCAGCAACTCTATACACGAAGTACTTTCGAATAAAATTTGAAGTTTCTAAGACAATTCCGTGTTTATCAGCACGTTGGAAATATCACCAACTAATTGCCGAGTGAAACGGAGGATTTTGGGCGGAGGTCACTGTACGTGCAGTTAGATTTATCGATTATATTTGGTTGTTTTATTATAGACATTGGAATAGGAAATGTCATTCCTGGTTGTTTCGTGGTGCTTTTGCTGTTCCTTGAGGATTATTGTATGGTCGGAATTTTTTGCGGTGATAAGGCGATGTCTTCAGCATTTTTTCTTCGCAGTGTTTTTCGTCGACTAAATTTCCAGCGAAGTTTTTTCCTAACTTAATGTTAAAAAAGTATGTGTATGTGTAAACCAAGCTGGTGTGAATGTATTTAAACGTTTTTAAATCCCATTTTAGGTGCCATTAGGAGTACATTACAACACTTTTCATGTACACAGTGGCGTTTTGAAAAATCTATAGTATTCTGTACACTCACAAATTACAATACTAACGCTTCATTTGATATGTTGGTGATTGTGATTGAAATATCTTAGTTGATACAAGATCGTATTTGATTCAGTATTATTCTTGCATTAGAACTAGTTTCAAAAATAAATCGCACGTGTAATTTTCAAACTTGAAAGCGATCAAGGCAATGATGTTTTTGGGTCAAGGTTTCGGTGTAGCCTGTACATAACATGTTATTACAACTGTTCTATGGCGTTATTGGAGACCTTCGCCACCAGAAAATGCTTGTCGAAAAAAATGAAGAATAATTTATTGTGTCAAGAGAAACTGACTAACTGGTCTGATTGACGTAATCGTAATAATATTTCAGAATTTTCATCTTTGATTTCTGATTATTTCCATGATTCTGATTAATGCTTGTGTAGACATACTAGGAACACAACTATTCCTTTTAAGGAATTCCGACTCTTCTAGTTCCCATGGTGATCACCACATAAACAGTATATGTATTATGGAAATATATGTATTCAGTAAAGGCATTAAGCAGCTACTTAATTGTAAAGTTAGATATATTATGACATTTCCTTACTGATTCTGGAAATCTCATCTCAATGTTCAGCGGACAGATTGATACCCAGTACAAACATGCTAAACTATTCTTTCTTGGATAATTAACTTTCACTGAAATGGAAACGGAAGCAATGCTGTTATGGAGGTTTTGATGGAGTGTTGGTTCATGTCCCTGTCAGAAGAGGAGAAAAGAGTGCAATAAATAATCTTTTTTTACAAATGTCATAGGTCGAAGAAGAAACAGAGGTGGAAACAGGATTCAAGAGTGAAAGTGGGGATTCTCGAAAGCGGTTATTTTCGAAGGAGTTACGATGCATGATGTATGGGTTTGGGGATGATCAAAATCCTTATACCGAAAGCGTAGACTTTCTGGAAGATATTGTGATTGAATTCATTACTGAAGTGGTACGTGTAATAAATTATGATTTTTAGCATACCGTTTGCAACTGAATAATGTATTTTTATTTAATAACTAAAAATAAGTGTTAATAATTAGAAGTAGTAGCTTTTTGTCAGTGTACATTGGTATTTACCCTACCTTTCAATGTTTTATGACTTGACATTTTTTTACAGACCAAAAACGCCATGGAGGTCGGGCGAGCGGGACGCGTGCAAGTGGAGGATATTATGCATATTGTTAGGAAAGATCCCAGGAAATATTCGAGAGTGAAAGATCTTCTAAGCATGAATGAAGAACTGAAAAAGGCCAGAAAGGCATTTGATGAAGTTAAATACGCTGGTGTTTAGCTATGGAAATATGATATGAATAATAATAGTGATGAGAGCATGAGTTTTGAATGCACGACGGATTGTAATATTTATAGTAAATTTTCTTGTTTATTTATAATTAAACTTAATCTTGTGAAAACAACCATTTATACAATAATTGTTTACGTAATCATGAATAAAATGATATCAAGGTAGGAACACATCAGTGAAAAATTCATAAAAATCATTGCTGTAGTGTAAGTGTATGCAGTTCCTACCTATAATGCCTGAAATTGCTTCTATGCAATGACGAGAGTCTGAGCAAAGTTCCCCATTTTCTGAAATTTTCCGGCAGTCATAGGTCATACTGCTCGTGTGCGTGTCTGTGGCGTCAATTTACAACATGTAGACTAACTTGAGTTATTATAACGTTGGGAAAACACATAATTGTCAAAACATTAGCGCAGATGATAGGAATCTATTACTCATATTCGCAATAAGAAGTTGCGATTCTTTCATACACTTTTCATGGATTCAGTAAAACTTTCAGAGGTTCATGTAAGTTAATAAAAAAATTATTTGTCCTTTTAGTAATACCGGCCAAACTCAGATTTATGCTCTGACTGGGGCTTTCCAAGTTCTAATTTAGAGGTTATCTATCTGAACTGTGAAAGTATCTTTATGCAGAGCGCTTTTGCCATCCATCCTCTACATATCTGGCGAAACCATAGCTTTGGTAAATAAATCTGTAATCGCATTTGAAGCATTGATGCTTGCAACTTTGCCATTAATATGTATCATTGAGCTGTTAAAGCGGCTTACATACAAAAATATATCATTTTATCTATAATTCCATCCATGACCTTTTCACTTTTCAACTCGAGCCCTAATGAATAATGCTATAAATATCGCTCCAAATTGCAATCTTTCGTTGTTAGTAAAAAGGCCAAGATCAAGTCAGAATCAGTTTAGTTCCAGTCAAGACGTGCGATCGTAGTTACCATTTACCACTAGTGTGTGCATTTTCGATTTCGGAAATGGAAATCCGACTCAAACTTTCAGTTTTGTTGTTAGTTGCCCTATGTCTCGTCGCAGCAACGAGCGGTAGGCGACGGAGGCAACAGGGAGCAGCCGCTTATGGCACTAACGGTGGGTACACTTCTGGTTATTCTTCGGGATCGAGCTATGCACAACAATCATCATACTCCCACCAATCTGGAGGTGATTTTGGCCAGGTGTCTCAAACTTCGGGCCAACTTCAAGCTGACTCTACTGAAGATAATCAACAAGAGGAACTCATAGATGAGGGTGACGATGATGCTATAAAGTTCGGTGGCGATATCTCTACCGAAAGCAGAAGAACGAAATGGAGGACGGAGTCTTCAGATCTTCAGGGTTTAGGAACTGGGTCAGGAAATAGCTATGGCAAACAAGAAGGGTGGTCCTCGCAATCTTCATGGTCATCGCAGTCTCAAGCCCAAGGCCAGCAGGCGACGGCTGTTGATGATTCGGAAGTAGACAGCCTATTACAGGGACTGGCGACTACGAACCCCGGAGGGAACTTAACGAAAACAGGAAGTCTTGGGCCAGGACATACGTACACTTACCAGCGAAAAGTTTATAATTACACGTCCGGTGCCGGTGCTGGTGGAACTGGAAAACCGTACGCGTGTAGAAGCTCTACTTGTGACTCTACTTACCGATACTCCCAAGGGGGACGTGGTTATCAGCAAGGCGTTGCATATGGAAGTCAAAGTGGGTCGGTGTCCCAAGGGACAGTCCAACAAGGAGTAGTGCAGCAAGGATCGTCGGGCTATGTACAACAAGGTTCCTTGCAACAAAGTACTTTGCAACAGGGTTCATATGGTCAATCCACCGGTCATCGCGTTGTCACGGTTGATCAAGACAGTCAACAAGGCTCGGTAACTCTGGATTACACTGATACGAGACCAACCCGACCCCCACGACAACCAGGTTATCATCAACAACAACAGACTTTGCATTCTCAACAATCCCAAACGTCATACCAACAAAGGGAACGAGAACAACCTACCTACCAACCAGCCACTTCTCCTAGACCCAGTCGCCAAGAGGCTGGCCGGGCAGAGGTCACATGTTCAAATGGTGTCTTAAAAGGACAACTCATCACGTAAGTCGTTTTATTTGCCAAATATTTTCATGTATATTCTCACATAATTATTTATTTCAGTGATGTATCACCTTAATTTTTAATATCACTGTATTTATTATATTATTTCTTCGTGTTTCTTAATCTTTTAATTAACATCGCGTGCAGGACATAACAATTTCGTATTGGCAAAGGCCTATAGATAACAGTCTGAAAATCACGCTCAATTTACAATCAATTTACTTCATTGATTCAGAACACGTATTTAATCGACAGTGCGGCAGTCAAGTTTTTGCCTCGCCTTTGGAGGTCAGTTAAGGTTGAAAATAGTCGCGTTGCTAACCTCAAGTATTTTCAGGATTTTGCGGGGGCATAAATGTAAAGTCGTCTTATGATCGTGCAACGTTTTCCGTTAAAAACGCACCCAGTGTTTAGTTACCCAATCGAAACTAGCTACTCATACCTATATATATTTCAGTTTAAGTTTTGTCTCAGTTGAATGGATTATCAACGTAATGAATTTAATACAGAATTGGACGACAGGGTCTACATTATTTTTATATTCCGTGTGGTGACAGATGATGCAATGTCAGTCTGGTCATTTTATAATTTTATTTTCATTTCATATATAACATGCATCTAATTTTGTTGGTTGAGATAAACGAACGTCGATTAAACTCGAAAGGAAGATTAAGAGTGTCCCCATTGAGTGGACGGAAAATGTGAAAAAAACATTCCGTTTACAAACTTAGATTTTGATTACTTTTGTATGCTTACACAAGTGAGAAAATGAATGTTGGCCTAACTGTTGTCAATAAGTATACTTACGTTGTATAGCAACAAACCCCGAGCATTCTAGATAATTCTCATGTTGCCCTTGTTAATGCTGATGAGAATAGCACACCAGGTTTATATAACGCAATTTCTAGAATAACATTATAAAATACTGAACGTATCAAATGTTTATAATCTTACGGAAGATGTAGTCACAATTATTTACTGATATTTACTAAACATTATCCCTGCAGAACATCTTTGGGCAAGGAGGTATACGTTTTCCTTGGTATTCCATATGCTAAGCCGCCAGTGGGGAATCGAAGGTTTAGGAGACCAGAACCAATCGACAGTTGGGATGAACCCATTGTTGCTCGGAATTTTAAACCAGCATGTCTTCAGGTATTCTAACCTGTTGTTATACAGATTATCTTTAATGTTTGATTAGGCGACGGAGTTCCGCGGTCCATCAATGTTTTCACAAGTAAGGATATAAAATTTAGCACTGCGGTAGTAACAACAAATAATTACTATTATTACAGAACAACATCACCATGTTTCCGGATAACACTGGCGAGGCTCAATGGAACGCCGCAAGCGTATCAGAAGATTGTCTTTACCTTAACATCTGGGTGCCTGCAAGTATTTTCAGAAGCAAGGATGTGCAGTTGACGGATGTATTAGTGTGGATTTACGGCGGAGGGTTCTTTAGTGGAAGTTCAACATTGGATATTTACAACGGAGCAACTCTTGCAACAGAAAAAGACTTAATTGTGGTCTCGTTCGATGTATGAGTAAATACGACAATGATATACTCATGAGGCTGAAACTGAAATGCCTCTGATTCGGTGAGGTACGGGAATAAATAAATAAAACAATTTGTTAAATTATCGTTCGTTTCAGTACCGCGTGGGACCTCTAGGATTTTTGTTTTTGAATACCAATGATGCCCCAGGAAACGCCGGCATGTTGGACCAAGTTGAAGCGTTGAAATGGATAAACCGCAACATTCAGTATTTTGGTGGCAATCGAGGTAATGCATCCAGTGTAAATGAACTGCAGTGTCATAACCAGAACTTGGCTTTAACTGATTTATTTGTGTTACTTATACAGATGCAGTTACACTAATGGGCGAAAGTGCTGGATCGGCTTCAGTCTCTATGCATTTAGTTTCTCCTCTTAGCCGGGGATTATTCAATAGGGCTGTTCTATTGTCCGGCTTGTTGACATCACCATTCGCAACAAAAACCCCGAAAGAAGCAGAAAGAGTGTCGCTTGAGTTAGCAGGATTGGTTGGATGTGATAATACTAGGGTATAACTCCTATTTTTACTATTGTTGCGGTCATATTTAAGTTTATACCAGTAAAACTAAATAGATTTGATTTTTACAGGATAAATCAGAAATAGCCCAGTGTCTCAGGAATCTCGATGGCATGGAAATTACCCAACAGCAGTTCGCAGTTTCCAAATTTCTAGATTTCGCATTTGTACCCACCACTGATGGATATTTCTTCCCAAGCTGTCCACAATCGCTTTTGGATAAATCTACTACAAAGCGTGCTGATATTTTGATTGGAACAACACGTGATGAAGGTACGCTTACATTTTTATTTATTTAATTGTATTTCAAAATTGTTCTCGACATATTTGGTAAGCTAGTTGGGTTTGAATTATCTTGAATTTGATTATTTTGTACTTGCAGGAAGCTACTTTTTGATTTATCAGTACCAGAGAATGCTAGGGACCAGGTCAAACCCATCCATTACTTATGACCAATTTTTAGAAATGATGGGAAACTTTGATCGGATTCATACTGTTGCTGCAGCTGAAGCCATTACGAACTATGTAGGTATATGTAACATTTAGCGATTTCCAACATTTCCTGGGTTTTAAATTATGTAAATTTTGCGTAGTACACAAACTGGAAGAACCCTAGCGATGGTCAAGTTAATTTGCAACGTGCGTCAGATGCAGTTGGGGATGCGTACTTCATTTGTCCAAGCAGAGAATTCTCTGATCTGTGGGCTCGGCGTGGACTCAATGTGTATCAATATCGCTTTTCTCAGGTGAGACATGACTGGTTACATTCACTCATATTCGCGACATTTATGTGAGAATTAACGTGGAATATAAATGAAATAGAGAACATCCACCAACCCCTGGCCGGAGTGGATGGGAGTAATGCACGGAGATGAAATCGAGTATTTCTTTGGAGTGCCCCTCAGAGAATCCGAGAGATTTACTCTGGAGGAAAAACAGCTTAGTGTTCATATGATGAACTTGCTTGCAAATTTCGTGAAAACTGGGTAATGTTATTGGAGTAGCATTTCACGTTATTGTTTTATGCTTGCACACCATGAAACACATAAAAACTAATTTTTCTTTGCGATGTATCTCACTTTTATAGAGTTCCTTCAAGCCGATGGCAAAAGTATACCGAACTACGGCCTACTTACGTGGACTTGAACGCTGACCGTATCACCGATGAAGTTTCCCCTACCTTTGGGCCTCGAGCTAATGAATGTGCATTCTGGACAAAAATTCTTCCGAGTGTTCAGGGTCCAGCATCTTGCACCCGTCGTAACGAAATTGACACCAGTGTGATTGAAAGACTCATTTCTAACGTTTGCCAACAGCAGTCGTCTGACGGAAGTAGCAGCAGAAGGACGGGAGGTACAAACCGCACTAGTAATGCCAATGCCACTAAAAGAAGTCGTTTATCCTCTCTTCACAGTGATTGCCAACAATGCTAAACAGAACTTAAATTTAATATACACAAATTATTATCTAATGTTAAGGGTAATTGATTGCAAACTGAATAATATTGATGATCTGATTTGTGATAAACTTTATGCATTTCTGGAATTCGGACCAAAAAAATTGAAAATAAAATAGTTGATGATTTTATCATTCTGAAAATCAATTATTAACTATTTCTAATTATTACACGTTCAGAGTAATTAGTGCGATTTTTTGCTATATGGTATTTACAATTCATTATTGTGATGAAAAACAATGGTTTTCTGGTTATTACGAAAGATCATAGGCAAGTGCAGTCAGTCATCATCAATCATCACCACGTTTAGATAGTCCTTTAAAACTAATTTTCATCCTTCAACAAAAATAAGTGAGGACATGATTATGATACAGAAATACCTACGTACAAAAAGAGCAAAACGAATGCTAGTAACCACAGCACGCAATTCATGCACACAATAATGAGATAGTTTTTACTTTTTACGTAGCTATGTTGCAATTTCATCTGTGCCACATAGTAATTTAATAATACCGTATAATAGCTGAATGAATGAGAGAGAAGGGATTTTTTGAAAATATTTAATCGACTATGATTTGTTTTAATTGAGAACGTTGCTGGTTTTGGTGTGGTACTAAAATATTAAAGTTAGGAAGTGGAAACTGTAAGACGAATGCAGAGCACTCTATCGCTTTCTCTGTCGCTTCGCCAATGAAACAGAAATAAAAGTGTAATTCCACCGCCGAGCGGGTTTCTTTAAATTCTCCTACTTCACAGTCGTTGACTTGTTGGTTTTCCTGACTCACTTGAACAACTCCGTCATCTTTAATTCGTTTTATTTCATAAATAATTGAAAAAGTTCAGTTAGCAAGTTGCTTTTGGTGTCTGTTGAATATCAGAAACCCCTTGAATTATAAAAATGTCAGGTGCCCCTCCAGGAGCCATGGAAGTTGACGAAGAAGAGATCGAAACTCCGTCGTCCTCTACTTCTAAAGGAGACAAGAAGAGGTTTGAAGTCAAGAAGGTAAAAATTCAGAAAAAAAACTTTCTTTGTATTATGTGCGTTGCTAAACAATCAGGAAACTCGACCGAATTCCCATTTTACTTTAATGCACTATTTGCCGAGGGTTTGACACTTTAGCAACGCTTTCGATATACTTATTAAAACCAAGTAATGAACCGTATAGGTGAAGCCTATTGAGATCAAATAATGGACTCGGCAAATTATTAAATGGCAATGAAAATAAAGGTTGATTTGCTAATTTCATTATTCGGAGTGCTTTATAAATACTTATGATGATTTTTTAAATTCCAGTGGAGTGCCGTTGCTCTGTGGGCATGGGACATAGTTGTTGACAACTGTGCTATCTGTCGTAACCACATCATGGACTTATGTATCGAATGCCAGGCTAACCAGGCTTCAGCGTCGTCCGAAGAATGCACTGTCGCTTGGGGTGTTTGTAATGTAAGACGACTATATAATACACATGTAAACTTTACCTAAAGTTTCTGTTATTGGATGGAATTACTAACTTCGTACACTTTTGTTCCCTTAGCACGCTTTTCATTTCCACTGCATCTCCCGCTGGCTGAAAACGCGTCAAGTTTGTCCTCTGGATAATCGTGAGTGGGAATTCCAGAAGTATGGACATTAAAAAATGTCATTCGCATGGAAATGTCATGGACTCGAAAAGTTTTCTACTTGGATTTAATTAATGTCTGGATAGTAATTAGAAATTGAAACACAAGAGAAATTGAAGATTTCAGACGGATTTACGTAACAAAATTTAAGATGGAAAATTATAGGCTTGATATGAAATTGCTTAAAATTTTTTTTACTCCTTGTATGTGTAATTCGGTTATATTAACGTTTGAGAGTGTCGATTCAGGATGTTTTATTTAAATAGCCTCTGTCTTTATGAATAAATGTAACCTGGAATAAGATGTATTATATATAGTGATATTATGGTTGTTTCGTTTCGTTTTTATTTTCATATTCGATCAGGGGTGAATTAACCTTGTTTGGAAAAACTTTCATACTGATTTAGGTATACTACCACGTTCTAAAATTAAAATCGTTACAATAATTAGTGTGCATTATTACACGCTATGTCATTCTCTACAATAATTATTAGTGTTCAACCATAAATTCCATATCCTAAACCAAGTCGTTTACTAAATCTAAAGCCAAATCCGGGCCAACCATACCCATAAGAATAAGGAGCTGCCGAGTGTAAATTTTGCCAAATGTAGGGTGGACCCGGTCTACTGAATGCTGGTGATCGTTCTGGGGCTACTACTGCCACTTTTGCTGGGGCCTCGTAAGTTGCCGGTGGGGCCTCGTAAGTAGCTGGTGGAGCTTCATAGACGACAGGTGGAGGTGCCTCCGGTGGTCCGTAAGTCTGTGGTGGCGGTGCAGGCAGGTCGTAATGAGGAGGAATTGTGGGTGGCGGAGGAGGTGGTGGTTCCGTCGGTGCTACAGGAACTTCGTAAACTACGGACGGAGGTGTCTCTGGAGCTGGTGGTAATACCAGCGGTACAATAGGCACAACGATGGGTGGTTCCTAAACATCAAAGAGAACAGAGAATTGTAATAAACTATGGTTATGCATGTCAATAGTTACCTAATCAGAAACCTTTTCCAGAAACATAAAACATGTATGTAAATTATCTTTCCTGAAAGTATGTAAACATCCTGGTGACTTACAGGAGCAGGACCATCCAAACACCGAACAGTTCCCAAACCAGGACAGGGTCCTAGAACTCCGAAATCTCGTACGTCTGTTGCCAATTGACCATAATACCGTGGACACTCCTCCTGGGGGACGCATGGAGCCACTCCGGCATAGTTGTCCTGTTGGGATAAAGTTTTTAATGCACATCTTTCCTGCTTTAGTAAACCAAGGATCTCTTTCCTAACCTAACCTTACGTTAAAGAATGATACCCTTGCGTGGAACCCCAATAATCTTAGTGCTGCCACACCACAATCTTTATTAACACGTTCGAAACAAAGCAAAAAAAAACTCACCACAATTCCAGGCCAAGGATCTTCAAAGCAACATCTTTCATAAGCATGCCCACAAGTTAGTGTGGAAATGCCGTCGAATTGTCTCGTGTAATCCTCTCTGCCAATACAACCCGTACCTTTGACCACGCAAAGACAATTCGGTGGGAAAACTCCTTTACTGTCGGTGGTGGTTAGAACTTCCTGGTGATGGTGTTCCCCATGATAATGCCCGGTGGTATCTCTTGTCATCCTCGCTCCATTATTGCGTACACAACTTAACAGAAATAAAGCTACAAAAAACGTGTAGTTCGAAAACAGATCCATGGGATTAGAATTTTGTTAGTCAAAAGTTTAGCAAAAGTGCTCACAACAATTACAGAAATGGAAACAAGGTATTGAGGTGGACTCGGTCCAATTAAATCTAAAAGTTTTTCTTTGTCCCAACGCTCTTATATACTGGACCATGACCTATTTTTTGGAACTAGATCTAAAAATAGCAACAACAAAACCTGGAAATTCTAATAAAAAATGTCCAACTGGGTAGCGTCTTTAAAATTACTTATACAATAACAAATAAGTACGTATGTACAATTTATTTTCCAATCCTATTGCTAGATGTTGATATATAGAAGGTTCTGGGTAAATACAAATTCATCCATTTATTTGCATGCAATTAAGTTCGTGCTGACGAAGTGAATCATAATTATTTGACTTATTCTCGTTAGCATGAGCAGCGATTTTCAGGACATTACATATCATTAGAATACTGGAAGTATGCAGATGAGCTGCAGCAACAGTTGCATTTTGTTTGTTTAGCTTTAGCTTATTTATCACTTCATTGTCAAACAAAGATGTAAGTTGCCATTTTGTGAGAATGTGATGGTAGTAATGAAGTAAAACCTCATAGGGAAATTGAATTAGCATGATTGACGTTATACTTTAATCTGTTGCAAAAGCAGTTTATCCGCAAAGACAAAAGGGTTGCTTCTATATGGTCAGAGAATCTGTAAAAAACGCATTGAAGTAGCATTACAGAAGGCTGCATGGTTGTGGAACAAAGTGCTTAACGCTGAACACTGTCAGTTGAGGATTAGCTTTCTGTAAGCTAGGCCATAATCGTTATTACATTGTTGTTTTGGACGAAGGGTTTGTGTATGAGTTGAGAAAGAAGCCAGGAAGCAATTATTCATGAGCATTATAGAGAAAATTCGGTGGGTCACTTCACGGGAAAGTCTCGTTTGACAATGAATTGTGGAAGGATAATGATGTGAGAGTGGACAGAGATTCATCTGACTTACATATACTTGGAGGTTGAATGTTGAATCCAGCAGGCGTTAATCTGATTGCGAGCATGTATACTTACAGGCATGAGAAATTTATGTACCTCGAAACGAAACGCAAAGCTTCTCTGCTTCAAATACTGCACGGATCAGTGAGAAAAACAAGTCAAAGAATTGAGTGAGGGGTTTCAGTCGTTGGGTCTCATCTTCCCCGTTAACATCTCTAATCTTGTGGTTCTCTCCGTCGCGTTATATATATATATATGGCGAAACCGATTTCTACATTTATTCAAAACTCTCCAGGAAACTTACAGCAATTGTGCAACCAGCAGTTTTGAACGGAATCGGTAATTTCAGTAGAACATCAAATTACCCACTGGGATTTTTTTAAAACTTGTGCGCTTATGATACGGAGATAATAATTATTAAAGCCCTTCATGTTGTCGTGAACGGGTGGTAATTTAAGTAAATATATAAACTTTTAAAGCCGAAGATATAGATATAGAGCCTTTTCATGCAAACTTGGGTAATCAACAGTTGCGCTGTTATTTTTCATTCGCAATCAAAGGCCATTTGTTAACGTTTGAATTGTAACATTTTGTCAAGACATTGCTAAAGCATTTACAATCTTCTGCTACTGCATCGAGGTAGAGGAAATTCCTAACCTTGCTCAACTACTTATCGAAATTACAGTGGGTGCATCACAAGCTACCTTGGAAACTGAGAAAGGAGAGGAAAGTGGGGAAGGATTAGATGTTGTCCATAATCTGCCGTATTTCTATTAGCATGTGAAAGATTCTGCGATAGCTAATCATTGTTGTCTTACGTAGCTGAATTTTGTTGTAAGTGCTTCGTCGCATCTAAAATCTTGGCAGATTAAAGCGTTCTCTCCTAGGTGATCTCCTCAGCAAATGTGTGCGTGTCCCACAGATATTCAGACAAGTCCAGCTAAATAGCTTTGTGCAAACGAGACTCGGATGAGGTGCTGCGACATGTTCCAATTTGATCACACAGTGAGTATTGCATTTGTTCTTCCATATACTAATTTACTTCCATGCATAATTTGTACCAGGACTGGTAAAATCAATTCATCAGTTTTCCCAGTTGAGTATATTGCCAGTGAAAATATTTACTGTAATATAGGAAGTGGCCGACTTTATTAGGTACATACCTATATTTAGATATATGCATTTACTAATTTGATTTTTAACAACACAGACAATAATAGCTACTATAGAGCTGAGCGCCATGAATATGTAATTACGCCTAATTTGTTTTTGGACGGAACAAACTAATTCTAAATAAAAACCAACGTCAGGCAGGAATAGCTAATTAATTTAATTAAACCTTCAACCTTACCTTCTACTACTGACGGCTACTCCAAAAGCAACGTGGTGCAAGCCAACGTTCCATTTCTCTGTTTGCCCATCTCCATTGATATTGTTACCTGTAAATGAGCTCGTTCTATTCTTGAGTACACCTGTATACATTGTGATAAGAACTCCTGGAATCCCCAGCCTCTGATGATTGCATTCATGTATAAGTATAAGTATACAAAATGACGCGCGTCCGCAAAACTTTAATGAGGATCTTCTGTCATAAATCTCAATGTGAAAGTTTCAATTTCAAAACTATTTTAGGCTTTTTGTAGAATGCAAAAGTACTTCATTGTTGTTGATTCTGATAAAATTATTATTGTACGTAAATTTGTTTGGAATTGCGAGACCATACTACCTTGTAAAACACATTTCTGAAGGTTTCCTTGCAATCAGAGTTACACAGAATGAGGCTATACTTACCTATACCTAACCCTTTGGACTCCATGTAGATACTCCATAGAATTTTATATAATATATATATTATATAAATATATATAGGTTATATACTTATATTATATAGTATGGTGAGATTGACAGGAGTATTTGCATCTTCTCGTGGTAAGTTCCATGTTTGACGTCCATTCGCAGGAAATTAATTGTACGTTTTTATAGTGAATTTTTCGTCGTCGTCGCAGCAAGCGAGCATTACAGAAATGCATGAGTTGTATGACGTAAGGAATCCATTAGTGGCATATATGTGTATGCACTGCATTGAGCAAATTTGTTTACATTTGACCAGAAAAATTAATCACAGGATGTTTGCAAATTGAACGAATCGACTGTATCCTATTCCAGAATTAAGATTAGGAAAACATCAGGGAAATTACAGACTGGCGTGTATTAATCCCGCGATTATAAAAAACCTCGACAAGGACAATTTTTGATCGCCTTTGATTCTGTCGTCGTGCTGTCTAAGTTTTCAAGACATACGTGACCTCACCATCATTTAGATCCACAAGATATTATACCTTGTTTATTTCTGTTTCAGAACACACTCAGTGAAACATCGTTGAACGTTGAGTAACTTGACTCACCTACCGCAAGCTCGGTATTACATGCTTTTGTCGACTCCTTGGAAGACAATTGTGAGCCTCAATTGTGTGTCTTACCAAATTGAACAAGTTAGACTTTCCTCAGAAAAGCAACTAAACAGCACTTGAAACCATGGTAAGTGATCTTGATACATTTAAAAACTCACATTAACAATGTACAGTTTGCTAAATTTAAGTCATCGTTCATGTATTAAGATAAATTTGACGGGACTTGCAATGAAATGGTGTAATGGGAGTAAGCAACCAAGTCAATGGAAGTTAAATTGTTAGGAAAAAGTTTATGGTATGGAATACGAAAGCAATTTATTAGTCATGGATGAAAATAAACTGAGAGTAATATCTGTGTGATAATGAGATGATGGAGAAAAAACGGGTTCACTTTTCCTATCTCTATCATCATCAGCAACAGATTCTATTATGATTTATTCACACAAAAAGAAACTATCGGAAAATATTGTGCATATCACGTCCGAGTTAAGAAGGAACAATGTAAAAATCAGATGATGTGAGTACAACTTTTTAAACTCGACCCATTTGCATGACAAGCTTTTCTCTCTCCCTCGACTATCTACAGCATACGCCATGGCACCTTTATAACTACAGATCAAGTGTAACTAATTTCAGTATTCAGGTATGGTATTCAATATGTACTCGATCCTATTGATTTATTCCACGGGGTAGTCACACGATCGTGTCCCTTGTCAGTATGGAAGCGTAAGATGTTTTGTGTATGCAAGGGTCTTATATACAGATAGCTATAATTTGATTACCTCACAGATAAATATATCTGTTGCAGAGTCGAACTGAAATCAGTTGAAATGTGCCAAGACAGTGCGAGTGGACATTAGTTCTATTTAAGACGTGATACTGACCGGATAAGTAAGATGAGAATCTCAGACTTATTGCCTTGCAGTCGTACCGTCGTACGTACGCACCTAGTCAGGCTGTGTAATTATGTATGTCGTAAAAGTGACGTGAGCGTAAGCTGTCGTCTCACGTAGTACATAATTGTAGTATGTAGTTCATGTAAAGTAAATGGTCAAGACATAGACAGGTATATATAGAGCTTTAAAGATGATCGAGACACAATTTCATCATACACGGGTTAAATCGATCAACGTTCAATAGTTTGGATTACAACAATAGCAGCCGTCAATTTTTCTCTGTCCACTCATCATTATACAACAATGATGCACCCTATGCACACACAAGGCTTTCCTGTATATCAGTGCAGAGCTAAATTGAGTATGAGCCAATTCATATCTGCACAATAGCCACCTCACACAATATCAGAGTTTCTAGAGCTCCCTTAGTTTAGAGTTACTTTTTAGTTCACTTCTTCCCTATAAATCTTTATTTCCCTGTGGCCTCCATTGTTAAAGTTTCGCCCTGTTTTTTTCTTCGGTGTCAACCATATTTATTGTCGGATAATGTATTCAACATTAATAATAACTAATAACATTTGAACGTTAATATGGTAATGTAGATAATAAATGGTGATGTTGATGATTAGTGTTATAAGAAATTGAACATTTTATGAAGCTAAAAGGTTATCAGTTGTGCACGAGGCTTTACCTAAAAGTGTAACAACATGGTGGAGCCTCCAGTTGGCAAACTGTTATGATTGTCAAGAAAACATTATGATGAGAGTATGTACATACATAAGAAAATCGTTCACATATATATATAAGTGTATGCAAGAGCACGTCGCAGCAGTGGAGCTTAACTTATAATAATAACATAAGGTTTTGGTGGAGGTTTGTGCTGAGAGAATATGACTTGATGAGGCGGTGGTCACCGAATGCCCAGTTCCTTGTGTGTATAAATGCTCATAGATACCCCGAACAGTTAGTCACATTATACAGAAACTTGTATGTCAAAAGGAAAAAAATTGTAAACTATGAAAGAGGTAGAGGGGCACGGTTGGACAAGATCTTGGGCCATGCAACATAGTAGCAGGAGCAACTGCCAACTGCGTACACATACAGATACAACATAGGGCAGTGAGCAGATAGGGAGCTGCGAATAATACATGAACACACACTTTTGATAAGCAGCTACACATGGGAAGATGTTCATTCATAGATAGAAAGAGTTCATAAAACACAAACGAGTGAATATATTTGCATTTTATTCAGGAGACTGCATAATAAATCAATGAAAGTATAAAGCTAACGTTCCATATAATCTTATAGCATATGAATTAATCTTCATTTTATATACGATGAGGTAATCATCCAAAAAAGAGCGCCGGCCGGTCCAACGCCAATGTATACATGTAATACTAACACTAACCCTATCTCCACAGTCTCTCCCATGCTCACTTTTACAATTTTCAGACATGTTCTACAGATACCTTCAGACTTCCGCACCTCTCAATCTCTTCCTTCAGTCTTTCAATCTATATCACATTCTCTCACATACCAGCAACCATCACTGTACAAAACAATACTAATTTTACAATGCTTTTAACATTACCTGTGTAGCAGTAATGTATGGCAATTTAATATCTACGTGGTAGTTTATTTACAGTCATCATTTGGGAAATAATTGGGTACGTACAATTAATGTACAATGAATCTTCAATGAATTATTTACAGTAATTTGGCAAGCAAGGAAAAAACCCGTGACGAAGATACCTGTGCATGCATATCTCGCTATGGATGTACAGGTATCTTGTATTAATTGCAATAATTCATTGTTATAATTCACTAATAAATGTCATTTTAAACTTACATTCTGATTTCCATTGCGCATTGACGAGTAACATGTTCTTGGGGTAATTAGATTTTCGGAAAAAATATTAGCTCGGAGGGTCGTAAAATTTGCGTGGGAGTTTCTTTCTATGCAAATTTCCACGGGCTACAAGTTAAAATTACAACACAGCTGTATTTTATGCCTGTATAAATGTACAGGCAAAATACTTTTTTCTCATTCTTTATGACAGTGTACTGAGAGACGGCAAATTCAAGTTTTCCTATGGCTTCATTATGGTGAGCTGCATCGAATTATGTAATACGCTGTGCTGCACACTTGGGCAAAACCACTTGGGAAGGCATTTTTGCCTAAAGAAAAGTAAGAATTAGATAATCAAAGATTCATTTTGGTGGCGCAAAGTTTATTTCCAGTGGAGGACAAGGTGGCTGCTGCAGATCTCGAGCATTAGTAAAGTGGTTTCGATAGAAAATTCAGGACAGCATACGTACAATGTTATGTACCTGAATGTGTGTAATTATCTATGTGTCAGTGTTTGCGGAATAATCGCACATACGTACATATGTGTGTAGCCTAAAATGATGTGCGGAATTGGATGCTTTAATGGAGGAAATAATGGGCAAAAGAAGTTCCTGAGACTTTCTCTTATATGTGGATATGCCAGGTGTGAATAAAAGTGAATAAAAATACATAAGCCTCAAGTTGCTTATTGATAGAAGGATTAGAAGGAAGGAATAAGCAAAAGAGGAGTAAAGTTAGTAATAAGAGATGACCTGTGCTATGGGCAATAGAAATAAAAATGCTGGGCAGAGTGATGATGAGCACGAGTTGAAGTGGAAAAGTGTACGTATGTACATACTTACATAGGAACTGTGACGGGTCGAAAGATGACATTAGTTTTACAAGATGATAGTTTGTTGATAGACGGGGACGGGGTAGTGGAGTTAATATGTAAAATCTCAAGTGCGCCCATATGTAATAAAGAGTGAGGGAAAAAAGTCTGATTTACGATTATTTACTGTAATCATGGACACTGAATGGATTACATCTACATATGGAAGCAAAGCAGGCTCGTATCCAGTAAATTACCCCAAGTTTCCCTTTAGATCTTCGCCTTCTCTCGTCGTCACCAACATATTAACACGATTGATAAAGCCAAGCTTTTTTTCACGAGCAATTAATGACTGCTGCTAGCTTTACTCCGTAATTCACTTCCACTATTTATTTACAATGCTTTACAACCAGTACGGGTTAGTGTGTTTTGTGAAGGACTTACGAGATGAGGAGAAGAAGATTGGAGCGTTGGGGGGTTTGGGAGAGGAGCAGAGCGATTTTTTGGAAGCGAAAAGAAAAAAACCAGTCAATCAATCAGCTGATTCACGCTTAAAAATCTTTCTTACTTATTTATTGTTAAAAATGGATATAAATGTGAGGAATAACATGAAATCCTCTTAACTCCTGCCGTAATTCTCATTCCTTGAAAGGATAATTCCAATGATAACTCGTCAACGAATAATCCGTTCAGACTTGACAACTCTTTTACTCCTAAAGCTCTTATACACGCCGTATAAAATAATGGACATTCTTGTTTTTCGTCTTAAAATCTATAATGAAACATGCTTGTTTTCATTAGCTTTACATTACACACATACACTCCTGTAATTAACTACGCAGTGATGTACATGAACATTGACGACACTGCACATCTATTCCAACCCAACTCTTCTCTTCTTCTCTTCCCTATACATCCCTTCTTTTGGTCGCGAGCTTTTAAAAGGAAAAACTTGGAGCAATTTATTCTCCAAATATTTCACTTGCTTACACTCTATTGCAAGTAGTATTTTAGCATGACAGGACACTTGCGACGTATTAGGCAGTTAATGGCTAATAGGTATGTATTAATACACAAAGTGGGTAAGCCTTATAGGAGTAGCCATTATAACTTTTACAGTCCATATCCCTTGAGTTGAATTGAGTGGAGTGCAAGACGTTTGTCAACTTTCAGTGACAAAATTGGTTTAAGTACAAAGAAATGTATAGTCGCCAAGCAGTCTCCACGAACGGCAAGAAGTGACTTGCAGTCCGCGTCATTTTTTCCCTCGTATTTCCCCCTTTATGCAAATGATTTCCTACTCCACTATCACGGATCATTTTAATGATGACGAGAGACAATATTGAGCCACCAATTAAACAAAACAGCTGAGACTGAGGCTGCAAAAGACAAGCGACACTAAATCACAAAGACAATTCCATGACTAACTCATCCTTGATTTAAATTAGCAAGATTCCTCGTCAGTGTAAAGGGAAATGTTCCTTTTGTTGTTCATTTGGTCATCTCTATTTTACAAAATTATCTTCACCTCAGTCGCTTCCCTGCCACTTGTCTCGCTCTTGACAGGTGCATATTTTCCTTCGATAATCACATTTCCATCACATTTCTCTTCCTTTTGTAAATCACTTTTCATAGGCAAACTTTATACTGTCCATAATAAAATGTATGTACGAGGCAACTCAGGGGAACTTTGTATATTACCCTGCCGTTTAGCATAATTAGTTACAAATACATGCGTTGTCTCATGTACAAGCACTTATTACCGCGCTAATGTACTGCTCGCTACTTTTTACATCCCCTTCTTTTCATTTTCTTACATATTCTATTCAATGCAACTATGCACAGTACCGAAAAGAGAAAAAACAATTTGATCATCTCTATTTTCTCGTCATCATCACATCAAAAAACAGCAAATTGACTTTTAAAAAACGAGTTGGTATTTTAATCTGTAAGATGCTCAGGAGAAATGAAGTCATCACAAAAATAATAAAAAATACGTCTAATTCAAAAACAGGATTGTCGATTTCCTCAGATTTTACCTTTCTTCCCAAAGATAAATCAATCAAGAATATTACTTGAGCAGCGCAGCCTTTATGCAGCAATGCGTGCAATGTATGTTAAAACGTGTTACAATATTAGTGCACTATAAAATATCTCTGTTGTGTTTTGTGTATGTATGCCGCCGTGAGCTTGTCGAGTGTGCAGAATCAGGAATGAGTTAAGGCTAATGATAAGATGTAGTGTAAGGAGAAGAGAAAAAAAGTTGGGGAAAAATCTAAACATACAATATAATAATATTTGCGATTATTTAGATTTGTTTCGTTCCCAATCATATCGACAATTACATGACACTACATTATTTTTTCAATTCTCACAGTGTGGAAGTCAACATAGATTGGTCAGCAATGACATAATACTTGCTTTGGTAGACCACGTCTCTCTTATGCTCCAAACTATTGTCGAATGGTGAATGAATGCAAATTAATTCATGGATGGATGGATTTAAGAAGAAAAAAACTTCAAGAAAAATGACTGCTTGACAAAGGATGATGTCATTTATTTAAGTGTATTTTTTCTGAGGCTATGGCCACACCGAAATACGTAAATAAGCCATTTTTTTCTTCTTCTTCTTTACTAGCTCTTGGCTTTTGTGACTTAATTGTGACCACGTTATGTGTGTGTATATATCAGTAGTATGAAGTATATAGTCAAGCCGAGTACGTTGTACGGTCAACCGTCACTTTTTTCCCATAGGAATTTAACCAACGAATGAAGGCAAAAAAATTGCAGTACGCTTCTCTCTATTGCTCTTGCTCGCATGGTGGACACTCTTATATGAAATATAGTGATAAGCAAATTGAACGTTTTGCTATTCATATGAAAATATTGTCTGAACAGTTGGGGAAACATTATGCAATGGACACAAACATTTTGCATTTAGGACTCCTCGTTCCGCGCTTCCAAGCCCGTATGTACGTAATTCTATACGTATGTACATATTTCTGTGCGTATGTACACATTTCTGTACGTATATGTACATACTTACATATTTATGTACTTATTTCGTATATCAATGCAGTCACATTACACGATTCATGCATAATTATTGCTACTTCGCTACATGCTACTCTCACAGTTAAAACAAATACTAATTGGGTCTCCATCGCATGCAAAATCTCTACATTTCCAATATTATTTATGAATTCGTAAATTGTGGTTGTGGGTTTAATGCAAGGAAGAGTGCTCCGAATATTCACATGTAAATACGCCTTCACTCTTACTCTTGTTGCACACCATGTGCTACGTTTCGGCGTGTACTCATCCTCCGTCAGCAGTCACCGATCACCGTCCTACAACATACAAAAGTCTACGGAGGGTTTATTATTATCATTGGTTTAGGTAAATTCCCAATGAGAAAAGTCAGTGACATGTCCTGAAGACTTTAAGATGATGGCAGCAGTGCTAATGCTAACAAATAATAACAATTTTATTATACAATAATAAGTACTATGCTATAATTATTATAGCATAACAATATAATTATATGTTATATAATAATATTATTATAGCTATGTGTTGTAGAAGCTAGTACGAAGTTGTTTGAGGTCAGTTTGCAAGCGCAGCATTTTGCCGTCGAATATGGGAGACTGTATGGAAAGAATAGGCGCGGTTTCGTTCTCCACGGAGGAGCAACTCCGTCATAAACGATGGAACTATTTTTGGGTTAGAAAGGAAGGATGTTTTGAATTAATCTGAAGTGTCAGTTGTGGAAAGGAAATATTGTATGACGCCTATTTGTGATTTGGTTAAGGGTAATAAAGGCCTGACGAATGGAAGTTGTTGATATAGATATAGGCATATAGGAGAGGGTGCATATGTGTCCACTTGACAACGCAACACAGAGCGAAATCAATCGTCATAAAGTGAGCATATCAAGGTATGTACGTTAGTGTAGGAGAAAACGGTAGGTACTGAAAAGACAGAGAGATGCATGGGAATGGGGGATGATTGCTTCGATAAAAGTTGTCCTCGTCAGATATTTAAATTGCTATAGGGCTGTGTATAGGAATAATATGCAAATGTGAATCTGACCGTTTCCATTTGGTGTATTGGAGTGTGCTCAAATTTCTCATCCCTAACCAAATACCAAATTGTTCCTTCTATGGAATTGAAACCATGTACATTTTTCAGCATAATGGAACAATTATTTGGGTGTATGTGTGCTTATGTACGCAGAAATTAGTGAGGAAAATATGGGTCTGTGCTCTGTAGAGCTGGCGTGATTCTCTAATCGGAGGTGACAGTTGGCAACACGTGTCTACGTGTTTTAGGTTTAGTTGATGCTTGGGCAACAAGTGTGCAAATGTAAATTTTGAAATAAGTAACTGCAGAATTTGGGGATTGAAAGAAAGGAAGATGGGCAAATGTAATCATGGCATTGGTCGGCAGAAATGAGAGGAGCGTCAAACGGCGGAGGTATTTTTATGATACAAGCAATACATGGAAATGGGATATAATGGAATACATGGAATATAAGATGAACGACAGCGTGGATTAATAATCGAATGTAATGCTGGTGTGTGGTATATATATAGACTTTGATTATGGACATGAAATCTTCTCACAACCACAACGTGTATCCACAGTTGCTTGAGACAAGGGAAAGGTGCAACTGTTTCAAGTATTCATTCACAAATTTTTTTACACGCTCATTCATTCCTTTTTTCGCTTTTTTGGGAATGTATCGTTCATTCATGGATTTTTTGTGTTGTTTTACCTTAGGATTTAATATTTTTCATTCATCTTTTGAAAACAGCCAAATGTGTCTTAACTACATACGTACATATTTTATGGAGACGAATGTTTTTATTCACAACGCAACTTCAATAACAATTGCCTAGCCTCTTTTTTTCAGGATAATGTAGTACAAGGGCTGTGTGGCAGGCTGCATCTCTTTCAAGTAATTACTAATCACGCATCAAAATCATCCATTTCTTTTAAGACTCACAATTAGGCTCGTCTATCAATTCTCCTTCTCACCTGCATTCTCACACAAACACAAACACACACGCCGCACTCATATTTTCCTATTTTCCTCCAGACCAGAAACTCTCCCTGTTGTTGATGAAATGAGGTAAATCTGAGTAAAAACAAGTCGCTTGGAACCTTTTGGAACACCCAGTGAATTAGGCTTTTCCTCTACAACTCTTCCATGAATCACTTATGGCTCGAATAAATTACCACTTTAAGGCAATACGTGGTCATGGTTAACTAGCCTTTCTGTCTGTACGTAACGTGTACTCCGCACAGTCTTCACTATTTTGCAGGACATTTCGGCTGGCAAACAATGAATGAACACTTGTACGATCGCAATAATATTCATCATTTGATGTTTACATAATCTTTCATCATTCCTCGGGAAGTAAATATTGACCAAAAATCTATAACTAACTTTGAGACCTACCATGGGAAATGTGGGGAAGTGGGAAATAGCTGCTGTGATTGGAAAGCAATGCCATGTGAATATAGAGTTTGTCTCGTTAATATGTTCTTGAACTAGTAAATATTGTTGCGATATGATTTTTTATTTGCTATTTGAACGCCAACACACTGAGGCGAAAAAACAAAGAAGCGTTGTTGAACTCTTGCTTTGTACATGTTTCCCATTGACTTTGTGTTATTATTATCATTATGATTATTACTCTGCAACGACGACACGCCATTTTTATGTACCATCCCTCTATTTTCCTTTCCTCAAGACAGTCAGGCAGGCCAAGCCAACAAGCCAAGCCATCAAACGAAGCCAAGCCAAAGAGAAGAAGTTTGCAAAACAAGTTGTATTCAATTACTACTTAGCGTTATCGCAGTTATTTACATACTCATCAGTATGCTGCATTCCATATGATCATGGTACATGTCTCAGGTCGGACCTTACACGACATTCTCGACGACACTAACTACAAGAAAAAACACAAATTAGCACACCTACAACTAAATACATTTTCTTTATAGGAAATACACCTACTACTTCTTCACACGTAACATGGAACGAGGAGTACAAAGTCAAAGCAACTACTTCATCAAAATCTGACCAACTATTGTTCATCCGTAGGGGATAGATACACTCTCGTATATCACTTGTACACGTATCTATACTCACTCCCTAGCCCTTCTTATTATACTCCAACATCTTCTCATATGTAAATCCACGTAACTCTCATTATTATTAGTAGATGCGGCAGCATGGCAAATGGCAATGCTATTTACGGGACAACTATAACAATCATTTCATTCCCTCTATATATTTCACTCCGGGGCTTATTCTATCTAAACTTATTCTATCATTTCTCTCTTTTTTACCCCTTCATGCAAATATTTCTTCCGCAGTACTAAAACGGAAAGCTTTCTAGTAATCTCAGTTCCAAATAATCCGGGTTTATTGCTTTGCTGGAGATTCTTACACTATAGGATTTTATAGAATGCAATAAGCTATGTATACTTATCTAATAATATTATATTATATAACAGGAGGGAGAAATAGAAATTTGAAGGTGAGTACTATCGGCTGACCAAACTTATACACCTGAAATTATTTTGTGAGGCCGTCGCTATTCATAAAAGTCGCATTCTAGTCAAGATAAAGGTTCACACAGGCGGATAGCTATCAAAAGCTTATAGTGCAATATGTAGATGTAATATATATGTAATGTAGTGTGTATGTATGTAGATAGAAAAAATAGTGGCCAGAAAAGGAATGCTTACTGCTACCAGACCTTTGCTTTGAGAAGAATGAATGCCGATGGAAACACCTTGGATGCAGATTGAAAATAGTTGAAATGGTGGAGAGGTGGAACATTTGAGTGAATTCACTTGAACTTCTTCGAATAAGCTGTCATAAAATGGCTATAATAATAGACTCATGGCAAGTTCAAATGGGAAACAATGGGGAAATAATTTTTATGCAGTGAATACTTTGTATGAAAACGAAGCGACAAGGGATCTCGAGACAGTCCACCATGTAGATACATACATACCTGCTATATAAAATATATTAGGTATGTATAAAAATGTCATAGTGAACTCTACAGGAGAATATGTATGGTCAGTCGATTTTGATCAACTTTTGTGTGTACTTCGTGATATTAACTTTATCTTTTTAAATTCATGATTAATATTACGTGGAATAAACTATTTTATTAATGATTAATCTGCAAGCTTTCGAGTACAGTCAGTAGTCATCATCAGGCAAAACACTAATGAACCTTACTATATTGTTACAATTGATTTCTATTATTATCTTTTTATCTGTTGGGGGTTTATTTCATTTTTATTATTTGTATGCTCTCGACCTATGTCCCCTAATAGCACAACGTAGTCGGCCAGGCGCATATTTCATGCAAGTCAGTGGCGTCGGCACAGCGCACTGTTTTGTC
>JAQGAK010001536.1:0-30486 GCA_034696945.1 Lipothrix lubbocki | reverse complement strand
AAATAAAAATAATGATAAATAAATAAATAAAAATAATGATAAATAAATAAATAAAAATAATGATAAATAAATAAATAAAAATAATGATAAATAAATAAATACAAATAATGATAAACAAATAAATAAAAACAAATTTGAAAAGCGAAACGTTTTCAACTTTGAAACGATTTCCGTATCATCAACAAACGATGTGAATACGACTTGCTAAAAAAATTGACCACATATTTTAATTAAAAAAAATTAATGGTAATAAAAAAAAGCATTATCATCCCCCATACTTCTTTGACTAGCATCATCCACAAGTATAATTTCTGATAGGAGTTGACTGGGTGATCGGTTAATGGCAGAAACGACTGTGCGGAGCAACGTTGACCAGGCTTCATTATGAAAGACGATAATGATAGACGTTGTGGGGAGTCGTTGGACGTCATAGGTTCTTGACTTGCAGTCTTTGCGGCGGACATCGGGCAAGGTTCGATTCAATGGGATCCGGTCACTTGCCATTAAATTGAACCGATTTATTTGAAAGAGTCTATTCATCTTAGGGGACTCGAAGGAGGGGATGAGGACGGCGTCGCCATTTAATCCCGACTTTGGGTCCGGCGAGTACATGTTTGTATTGAGAATCTCTGTGTGATCATAATAATTATTATTTCGATTCTCCATTATTTGTATATCATCACCATAGAGCAGCCTTTGTTATTTGATATTTCAAAATTTCAGCCCTGAAAATTATACCGTAGAGCACTACATACTCCGGGTTTATTGTTATTATATCATCCAATTAATCTGTTTTTTCTACTCAAAAGATTACTCAACCGTTGCCTTTGATCCTTATCGCACGTATTATATACAAACACACCTCTAAATTTTAAAGATACAACTACTTTATTATACTTTTTTGTACATTTATTTACATTAGTAGTATATGAATATACACAAGGCATCAGATCCTGTTGATGATATGATGCCCTTCGGGTGATAATTTTCATCTCTATTTTGTTTTCGATGTCAATTCTTTATTATTGTGGATATTGTTATATTTTTTTGTCATGTCTATTTTACTGTATATGTTATCTTTGCAAATATTACACAACAAAAGCATTTTTTGCAGTTCATTTCAAAATGAATTTCAGCTAGGTATACCTATAGGTATGCATACTGGATTACTTAATTTACTATGTAATGGTTTCAACTTCTATCTTCTCCGTATATTTTATAGCTCTCGGGTATTATGACTAACTATACTTATATTGTATACAGGTATACTCAGGACATACGTAAAGTATTATTGCACTGCCCTTCGACCAAAATCATCCTGAACAAAAGCCATGTTCAGTGTCGATGCAACCGTAAATAATACTCTGTGATTAGAATCAAGATTATCTTTTTGAACTGTCATTATCCCGAGATCACAGTATTTTTCCATGTAATCTTCTGTATATAACTGTAACTTCTGTCTTGTGCAAATTAGCAGGAGCATGTGTCAACAATATACATGTATACGGCATGGTGCGTGTTTTCTGCATTTATTTTTACAGTTCTATTTTTTGGGGTGTTCATTTATATTTCATGTTTTTGTCATGCCAAATGTCAATAAGACAACAAATCTAACATCTCAAAACTTAATATTAGGTATAATTAACGTGTATGTGTGAAGCCGGAGACGGTGACAGAATACATTGTTTTAGCTGAAATTATACACATTACATTATACTGTAGATTGTATGCATTAAAAATAAAATGCCAAATGACAGTAATGATGTGTGTATACAAGTATTTTTAATATAATTAAATATATACGTACATACATAATATTGTATTTGTATGCGGATTGGGATTTCTGTATATGCAATGTATATGGGGCTACATAATTTATTCTTGTTCCGTATATTTTGACCGACATTTTGTCTTACCTTGAGTCAGATTTTCGTTGGTAACCCATGGTAAGTTATTGCCTTGGTAGTATCCAACCACCACATGAATATCCTTTGGTAGGTTTCGTCCGAAAGAGTCTCGCTTGCTGAAGAGATTGCTGTAAAAATATAGAGATCGGGGAGGTGTGAACAACATGAACAAGAACAACGGTTCTATAAAGTTTTTTGCACGCCAGCATTTAATTTGTTAATAAATCAAATCAATATAGGGAGTGTAATAAATAAATACAATCTTAAAGGAATTAAATTGCCTTGCGGTTATTTTTGCAAAATATTATTTTTTATTATTTAATTAATTTTTATTAAAATAAAAACATTATTACAAGTAGCAGTTTATAATCTAACTTGAAAGTTTTAACTAGTTAATCTAACTTTAAAGATTTGGGAAAAAAATTAAAAAAAAATACATTAAAAAATTTTGTTTGTTAAATACTGATAGAAAATATAATTAAAAAATTCACCTGTGTTCAGGCTGAAGGACATTCTGTGGATGATCATGAAAGATCCGATAGATGCAGACGAATGCAAGAGTACAGCAGAGGAAGAAATAAATAATAAAAGCTTTTTTCCTCATTTTCATCCACATTTGCCACTCGGTCCGGGTGAGACAATTTTTAAAAATAAATTCAGCAAATTCCCTAACGCATAATTTCACAGTTTCACAAGCACCCCATCCCGCACAAAAGTACACACAGAGATATATAGAGAAAGGTATTTAATTTAACTTATTGGCATGTGTGCAAGAACTCATAAGAAAGAACCCACACAAATATTCACACATTACCAATTGACTTCATTTTCTTAATAAGGAATACACACACCTTGCCACACACTGAATTCACAATGAACAACACAGGAATGAGAAATCACTGGGGAAGAACATTAATAAAAATGTAATATTTGTCACGACATTCGGACACAGGATTTTTGTATTGTGCAATATTATTTAAAATATATTAAATACTTCATATATAATTATTCTGGAGTATACAACAATATAACTTTAAGTAAATTATCAAAATAAAAATTAATAATCTAAACTCTCGCTATAAAATGCTCGTTTTGTTAAATATTTTTTAATAATTATTTTAAATAATAATATTAATAAATAATATAATTCCCACGCCCGCAAAATAAAAACTAATTATTTACTTTATTTAGCATGATTCTCAGGACGCTCAACATGATCGCCCGAGCAAAATAAAAGGAAAATAGATATATGCGGACGGGTTAGTGTTGGGCGAGTCAATGACAGGATTTGAGATCTGCACTCAGATGTGTTCAGTACTCATCTTCCCATAGTCCGCATTGTTGTCTATCTACTTACACCCTCCTCTCGCTTGGATTTACCTTCTCGTTACTTTTCAACAATGAGACCTTGTTCAGGCAAACAGGTGAGAAAGGCTATCTTACAGTATTATCTACTACATACAAAACAGCCTATGGATGTACATATATGGGTTTAGTAATATATAAGCTCGACATTTGTGAGCAGTGAGGTGCATCCGCAAGCATTGCAAGTATACAATGTACATATACCTGTATGTTTATATGTATATGCAGAATTTTATAAATATAATTTTGTATATAAAATAAGTATGAATCAAAGGGTTAATACCGTTGCTTATACTTGGTGTACAATGTTATAGTATAGTGCTGTAGACATTCAAAGAATTAAACTCTCTATACTATACAAGATTTTATAAATATAAATACTTATAATATATATACTCCCACACATAGACATACAAGTATATTATACTTATGTATATAAGTAAGTATTAAGTATATCTAAAGTCCAAGCGCAGTTATATTCCTATTGAAACCCTTTAATACTTTAGAAATCATTTACTCTCAATTGTTGTTGTGAGTGTTGCTCCTCTTCATCGTCTTTTTACTTCCGCCCGTCGAGGTGCTCATTCTCATCCGACACTATTTAACCTATGGACGCCAGAGCTTTTGACGCTCACAATAATAATAAATGGAAAATGTGAAAAGTACAGTGATTAGACTGTGTGAGACCTGTCACATTTCTCACACTATTCCCGGCCTGGGATTTTTTTGTAAAAATATTTTTTTTCATCCCATTTCTTTATATACTTGGGAGTTACTGCGAGCACCCGAGTATACAAAAATAATGGAAAATCATTCTTATTTTCTGGGTGTATACCTTTTTTTGCATGGGAGCAAAATGTTTTTCTGTCTGAGTAAATTCATGTTCATGTTTTTCTATAAGGGATTATTAATTTATGGCAATACATATTCTTCTCTTATATGAACTTCATTTTAATGCTTTTTAAAGGAAATTCACATTATAGTGTTTTTTTTGTACAGGAACTTTATTTGAATGCTTTTTCTAATTGAACAAATTCATCTTGTGTTTTTTTTATGTGAACGCATTATGTTTTTCCATGAAAATCGCACATTATATTTTTCTATGAATTAATTCCAGAATGTTTTTCCTATATGAAACACAATTGAAATAATGTTTTTATATACCCGCAAACCTTTCATAATGGGTGATTTCCTATATATGAACACACCTACTATATAAGCAATAAAATTTAATTTTCCATGAATAAACACGAGTTTAAATGTTTTTATTTACTAACAACAATCAGTATATTAGTGTGTACATATGTGTATTAACCATACAAATAAACAACAAATTTAAATAAAAACTACTATTTTTCCACCAATTTCCACCTTTCCAGCTAAATTGACTGGCCTGCTTTTTAATACTTTTCCGTGCAAATAGGAAATTATTCCTTGAAGGCCTAAAAATTTAAGCATGACATGGCAAACAAAACAGACATGAGATATGCAATAATCTGCAGTGTGTACTCATCAACAGTGCAGGAAATGCTCTACGACGAGAGGAATTTTACTTTTTACCAGGAATTATTTTATTATTACTCATATACAAATAAAGTATAAGTATATGGAGGTAAATGTATATAGATATACATATTTTCTATTTCTATAAGTTACTCATATATGAGACGAGACGATGATGATTCAAACTTTGCAAATAGCCAGGGAGAAGTGCTACTCATTTAACTACATCCATTAAGCATTTATCCGTTCAAGTGAGCATGAAAGATATATATGGAAAATTCCCTGTGGGCAGCAATTTTTGCGATTTTTGCTGGGCTCACATTAATAACAAAAGCCGGCAGACAGAGTTTTTCAGAATGAACTTTTTTAATGATTTTGCATGTAATATCATGCTCCTCCTGAAGTCCTAAAATGTAAAATGTTTTTAAATATGCTGACGCTTTATATCCTTCATTATCATACACAAAACTTGTATTAAATAAAAATCCGACAGTGTATTTCTGGGACTTTGATGGCATTTACCAGGATTTTACATATACTAAATAGTTATGTAATGGAAATGTGTAATATTAGATTTTAAAAGGTGGAAGCTTCAGTTCAGGTAAATGACTCTGCCACTATCTTATGGGACTATTGACTGCATCAGTTGTTCTGTACAATACAGATAGAGAGATATTACAATTCCTATATCCTTTATAATGTGTGAGATTTGATGTTTTTTCTGGTTCTGTGGACAATTTCGTTGAGAATTTACCTTTTGGCTCGAAATTGATGAACCTCCCAGAGCATCTCACACAGCCACAACAGCAGATGAGCCCAAATCCTAAACTAAACGTCTACCATATGAGTGTTCCATGCTTGAGATTCAATTCGTAACGCTCCTTTGTTTTCACCACAAGACAGAAGAAGACGAGAGAGATGAAAAGGAAAAGAACAAGAATCAACGGAATCTTTAATTTATCAAGAATAAAAGCAGAAAAGAAGAAGCTCTTTTTGGCTCTTATTATATATACTTTTAGTATATGATAGTAAATGCCAAAGCAAACCTTTATTTTATTTTTCCATCCTTCCATGTGTACATACACTTTTGTTTATCTATCCCGTTAATCATTCACAAGAGAGTATTGCACTTATTCTTTTTACTTCACTTTAAAACACCAAATTACACTTCTGTGCCTATACTTTATCCTGTTTTTTATGACTTTTTTGGTGCAAAACCAATTTTCTGCCAGGAGGGATATACTTGGGATGATATGGATGATGAGAAAAAGTTATATTAAGTTATATGGTATAGGAAAAGTTATAGTATAGGAAATATACTATACAGATAGCGTGTAAAAAATGGTTGTTCTTGTTATCGCAGAAAATTCACTTCGTATGGAAAGGCGTGCAAAAATATTTAGACAAGTTTATAAATATGATGCCGGCGTGCCAAAAGCATTGAAATTGAAATAAAGTTTTGCTGTTGTACTAGAAATCTTTACGATGGTGATGATAATGATGCTGATGGATTACCGGATTCGTGATAAAGGCATTCGTGTAATAATTTATTCATCAATAACATGCTGCATGCTATTCTTAAAATGTACAAAGATTCTTTTTTTAAATCCTAATAATGTCTTTACAGTTGGATGATCATTAATGGAGTTTCTATATAATTAATTAGCTCAGCTGTGAATTTTCCTTGATTAATGATAATCATTAAAGGTGTCATGGTTGGGGCTACGAGCGAAAAAAGAAACGGTCGAACACCGCGGAGATCCAAAAGCGTCACGCTTATTGCCACGAGCACGACGATGAGAATTTAAGTCGAGCGAAGCGAAAGCTTTTTGCATCGCGTCGCTCTTCGCGTATTGCTTTTTCATGTCCTATTTTTCCCATTTCAATTAAAATTCAATTCCATTTTCCGTTCCAGTTCCATGGTATTTCCATTTATTTGGAATAATTCCGAATGCCTTTTTAAAAATGCAATATTCCAGATATCCTTGAGAACCGCGAAACCAAAATTTAAAATATGAAATACGAGGGGTTCCGTGTTAAATAATTACGTTTGACTTTTTAACACACGTTTTTAATTTAACAGAGCATTTTTACATTATTAATTACATTTAATTTAAATATTTCTAATTTGTTTAACAATAATTTATTAATTTAATGTAATTAATATTTTAATTTAATCAACAGGCAAGGCTTAATTAAGGAAGTTAAATTATTATTAAATAGTATTTTTTGGAAAAAATAAATATTTTGATGTTTGATTAAATAATGAATTAATTGTCAATAATTAAAAGAACATACGTAACGTAAGTATAAAATTTCGAATTATATGTACATTAATTAAAAAACTAAAATGTGTAAAATAATTAAGAATTTAACTGGAATTAAAAATCTGTAGTACTATAGTAGAAGTACGATAGGTCTAATAACATCATTCAATTTTGTATTTTTTTAGATTAGCCATAGACATGGATACGGTGTTTGACGAGGAAGAAGTGGAGTCTGAAATTGGAGAAATGATGCCGCGTAGTCCAGATAACATTCCAGGTCCATCATGCTCGAAGTCATCAATAGCAAGATCAAAAATGACCTCCAAAGATCGCCAGGAGGAAAGTGAACTTGACAGTGACGATGATGATGAGGATGACATGGAGATAATTGAGGAATTTACGGGGGAAGATCCTGAAGGAGGAATATATGAAAACGAGAATAATGACAAGAGCGATTCTGACGAGTCAAGTCAAGTGGAGATTTTGGATGATGACGCCTTAAAGTTTCTTAAAGAAATGAAGTATCCTATTTCGCGTACGTTGATTGATGTGAAAATAATTTGAACGTTTTTAAAAATTCAGTATTTTTATATTAAACTATGAATATTGCTCCTTTGATCATATGTAATAATTAATTTAATAATTATGATTTGCACTTAAAAAGAAATCGGACTGGGTACAAAACTCCCTGACAAATTAAAGGCATCCATAGAAGCACTGAAAGCTCAAATAGAGGCATGCAAACAACGGAAGCTGTGCATTGATTTGTTAAAGAGCGATAAATCTGAGCAGAAGAAAGTCGAAGAGGTTTTTAATTCCTGGAGGGCATCCAATCCAGAAACGTCTAAAAGTTTAGAGGAGCAGTTGACGACGGAATTCTTGACCTACGCTTTTATTAAATACATGCTTAGGAGGACGCAACCCGATGACGATGATGATGATGATGTCAGTAATGAGGGAACTTATCAGCCGAGAACAGTTGAAGAATGGGAATTCGTGTCGGATTTCATATGTAGCGTTACTCGGGGCGAGAATGAAATTTATAAATTCTTCCAACGTTTAAAAGAACACGAGTCATTTCAGCAGTATAAACCATATTTCGAGTCTTTGTCACCTGCACAAATGTCCACACTTGTTTGGGGTGAGTTTTTTATTTTTTATTTGCTGTTAATTTTATTGTTTTTAATTGTCATGAATTAAATGTTTTTTACTGTCAACATTGTATTGCAGACAGTTCTTTGAAGGCTCAACGGCTTATAGTCAAACTGAGTAATTTGCATGAGTCAGCTTTATCCACACTGGATAAGATAATTAAACTAAATCGGGAGTCTGCGGCTATTGTGAAAACTGAATGTGTAAGTCTGCTTACACATTCTGCTAAGTGTTAAAAGATGTTAATGATTATTTATTTACTACACTGTACTTTATAACATGTTTAGATGCAATTATTTCGTTTTATAAAATATGTTCACGGTTGTTTGCTTTTATGTAATTAGGATTATTTAGAAGCTAGAATTAAAAAGGAAGCGGAGAAAGCCATTAAGAATTATGGAACTACTGAGCTGACAACAAATGGAAGAAGAAATCTCATAAGGGCTCTTTCCTATCCGTATCTAAAATCTGAGGAAGGTTTTGCGGCTCCCGCGTGGAACCCCAATGTGCTTCCCTATACTTTCCAACAATTGCAGGAATCATCATGTTAGTGCGCAAAGTAGTTTGTCTATAAAATGAATAATGGAAAAATAAGGACAAAGTCCATTTCTATTTTGAATTTCAGTTAGTACAACTGAAATAGAAACTTTTCAAGTTGCTGTCCTCAAGTCAGTGATTGACACGAAAATAGCGCGTATTCAAGATAGATGCTCTCAGCTATTAATCAAAGCTATGAATAAGGGTGGAAATACTGAGCAGCGTGCCTTGGTTGGAGGAAAGACAAGTAAAACTGAAGTTGCTTCAAACCAAATTTATACTCAAGTTAAAATTGTGAGCAGTTCGGATGATTTGATGAAATGGAGAGATGCTATGATCGCCGAAGCGGGTAAACTTAGTTTAGAAGACGTTGCTCACGACTCACAGATCAATATTAACTGGTTGAGTGTGTCTGCAAAAATGGTAATTACATTGTAATATTTAGTTTTTCTGATTATTAAATATGTAGTAGGCTGAATGTATCTAACATTTTCACTTTTTTCAGTGTCTACACACAAGCAAGAACTGTACTGCAGAGGATTGTGAGCGATTATGGAAAACAGTTGTCCTACCGAATTTAAAACATCCCAAGCAAATGAATTTGGTAGAGATTCAGAAACTAATGGTAAAAAGCTTTGATAAATACAAAAATAATCAATTCTAATTTTATAAACTAATTATTAATTATTGCCGATTGTTTTTATATGTAGCACCTGGTTAAAACTCACGGTAGTCGGAACTGGCCTAAGGTAGCTGAAGAAATGGGACCAGGATACACCCCTTTTCAATGTTTTTCTGCGTATGAATACTTTAGTCCAGGTGAAATAGACGCTGCTACAAGAAACAAGAATCGGCAGAAAGATGTTGACAAGAGCGCACGAAGTTTTAATAACATTGTTAAGCTTGGTAAAGATTTTTCCCCAGAAATAACCCGAGAAAAATTCACAAATCGAGCTTGTCAAGTGGCTGGAGTTTTGGTAGATGCGCCAAACATTTCTTTACAGATGATGGCTGCACACTACAACAGATTTTCGAATCCAGATGTTCAAAAGGGCGCGTTTAGATTAGTTGAAGATCTGTTGTTGCTCGTCTGCATGGTGAAGATGAGAGAATACTTAAAGATGTCACAGAGTTTCATACCAATTAAACATTATTTACCATGGCGGTTCGTCAGTAGTTGGGCTTGCCGGGCTGATATATTATTTAGTCGAAAAACTGCGGAGTGGTCGAGGTAAATAAAGCGTTATACTAAACGATTCTCTAAATAATATTAATATAAAATAAATTGATAAATTAATGATTTATTTAATATTTTTCAGGGAAGATGATCTAAAACTTTTACACTATGTCCAAAATAGCGACAAATTTGACTGGAAAGTTTTCTCTGCGTCTCTCGGTCCGGATAAAAATAGAAAAAATACCAGAGGTCGCTATGTTCGCCTTAAGGAACGACTTCGATTCGAAACGTTTGCTAATGTAACTTGAAAAATAAATCTTACAAATAATTATGGCATTTAGCAATAACTATTAAATTATTAGAACTGAAAGTTCTTCAACTGATTACCTCTTTTAGATTCGAGCTGAGTACGAACGTAAGGATCGGTTTCAAGCTATGTATACGGAATTCTCAAAATATCTCGATCCATTGGAAAAAGCTTTAGCTGCACCAAAGTCAAATGTACCGACATACGAAGAACTTTCTCATAACCCTGACGACACCAAACTGTGGAACTACTTAGAGTCTTTTGACAAAAGCGTTATTCAAGAGACAATTCAGGACTTAAAGGAAATAATAAAACATGGAGGATCATTGCTGACTCCTTGTCGAACGGAAGCACAAGACCCTTTGAAGGGTTTGGATAGACGTAAAGATTATTTGAGCTTTATATTCATACGATTTATAATTATTTTAAGCAGGCAATATCTTTTTAAAACGCGTGATAATTTTGTAGGCAAGTTCATCCGCGGAGATCCAGGAAGTACCTCCAGCGCGATACATATAAGGAAATTAACTTTAAAGCCGAAAGAAGAACTAGAAACCTTAACGACTTTCGAGGAAGAAGTTTACCAGAACTTTGCTTATTTTAATTCAAAATGTGTAAAATCACGAACGCAGCATAAATATCTCCCTCAAGTAAAAGACTTACTGCGGATGACTGAAATTAATAAAATTATAGTCGTTCCGAACAATCTACAGGTGACACAACACATTTTGAATCAAAACGATTCTCTTTTAGTTATGTCGCTTTTGCTGATTTTTTCTCATTTAAATGTTCAACTTATTTTCAATTTCTTTCACTGCTTCCAGATTAACTCAGAAGATCCCACAGATGGAACATCTTTGGATGAAAGAGGCTATCCAGTTTTAAATAGGTGATTTCCCTTCTATATTGACATAAATCTATCTATAAAAATAAATTCATTATCGTCGAATTTATAAAAAACTATGAAATTAAACGATATTGTTTTACAAATAGTGCTCCAGAAATCGTCCACAAGTTCGCACCTCATGGAAAGAAAAAGAAGCTAGGATGGATGAAAGCACAGTTGGTACGACAAGAAAATAGAAAAAAAAGAAAGCTCATGGACGAAAGCTCTGCTCCAGAACCAGAAGTACCTGCCAGTTCCAACGATTTGGAAAAAACACCCGAAGAAGTTGGATTAACTAATGATTAAATAAAATATTGTAGAACAATATAATCAAATGATGATATACTCAACTTATGTTCAAGGAAAAAATTATAAAAAGTAATATTACATAATTAATTTAATTACTAAGGCTTAAATTATTTTTTTAAATGTGACATTAAAGAATTTGTAATAAATATTTATTTTCTACTTATTCCAATTTAATTTATTACATTTTAGAATAATAATTTCTAATTCTAATACAAATAAATTTTTATTAATTTAATGATTAAAAACGTGAAAGTTAGAATTTCTTATTGATAATCTGAACTCCGCAAGAACGAAAGTCAATTCATCCAATTTTAGAATAAATGCTGCCCGATCTTGGCGCGTAGTTTGAAATGGCAGATTCGAGAGGATCAAAATCAAAAACTGGGGGAAAAAGTAATCCAAATTCAACGGATTCACAAAATCCCGGAAGTGGTTTGGGCAACCCCGGAAGGCAGACCTTGACCTCGAGTACAAAAGAGGAAAAAAATAATACAAATAAAAAGTTTGCTGTCAAGAGACGTCCACCCACAAAAGTGACAAAGCGAATCAATGATGTCTACATTGCTGAAGGGTCTAATTTCCAGGTGGGACATTAATGATTTCGCATTAAAACAATATATTATTACAATAATTTATTTATTTAATTTTACTAATTATTTATATTAAAATTTTTTATATTATTATGTTGTTGTTTTAATTAATTAATATTAAATAAAATATCGTAGATCGTGTCTATTACAAATTAGTAATTTGATGATCAACATATTTGTACGCAAATCTTGAATGATATAATAACAATAGTAACACTCTTGTGCTTTCGTGCTTTCAGAGTCAGTATGTGAAATGTCAGCAGTTATTGGACGGAGGTCAAAAAGAAATATATTTGCACGGCTTGGGAGACGCCATTCCTCGTTCGCTGAACCTTGCAGCGAAGTTAAAGGAGCAGTATAAAGGATCCCTGGATTTTTCTGTGACGACTTCAACTGTCAAACTTATTGGTAATTAAGTAGTTCCAGATCTTTTATTGCTAATTTGCATGGAGAATATAATTTATATACTGTTGCCATAACAAAATAAAAATATATGCATTTTGTCATTCCACAGACGATCTGCTCCCCACGGACGACAACACTCCCCCGAGTCAGAATTACAGAACGAAGTCAGCGGTTAATATCAAAGTGTTCCGAACAGTGGACTTACCTTGAAGAAATAATTATTATTATCATTAGGTCGTTCTAAATTATTCAAAACAAAACAATGTTTTTTACTTTGGAGGAGATCGGACAATGGCTTGGAGTGACGGCGTATGAGATTTGGGTGTGGGTGACCTCTTTCACTGTGTTCACAGTCCTTTTATCCATTAAAGTAGATACTGATTCGGACATGTCCTGGCCCGTGGTGTTTTCACCGCTGTTCGTGGGGGATGCCCTGAATGCTTATTTTATTACAACAGTTTTTATTCGCATGTATTTGGATAAACAAACCCGTCCCGCTACCTTTCGTACTATGTGGAGTTTAACCCAACTATTTCTTATATTCTTATTTGAATTATTCCTCTGTGTTAAATTGAATGAGCCCAATGCGTTTGAGTATTCCGAAGTCATGGCTCCATTATTTATATTGGCCCAATTAATCATGATTCGAGCATGTCAACTACATTAGGATCGTGTGTAATTATTTATCTGATTAAGCAAATGATTGTATTGCGTTATGGTACTGAATTGAACACATTTTTGTTTATTGTGTTGAATTAAAATAAGAAACATTTATGACTACGATCAGATGTGTTGTGTTTTGTATTATACTTGACATCATTTTAAGCTAAGAGGAAGAACATAATGAGTTTATGAGGAACCTGATGAAAATGTCAAAAGTGATATTCTAAAGCTTACAATTTTATTGCAACCAGTAAACATTACAAACTTTTGATGAGGTCGACACAGACAAAAGTATCGTACATACTATACATGGCTTTACATCCTCGTCATATTTATTTTCTACAAATAGCCAACCACCCCGTTGCTCTGAGCAAGTTGAACGGACAGAACCGCAAGCAAGAAATTAAGGAAACGGTAAATTAAATACATTAATAAAGTCTTCAAAGAATACACGCAGTTTTAAAAATCTCGATTCCACTATATACAATTGCAATATGATTTAAATAAAACATCGCCTTTACAATACTTACCCCACAGGACAACGTCAATGAAAATTGTAAACATTAAAGCCGCTATATAGACATACATTTTCCCCATTCTATAGCATAAGTGAAATTAAAGACAATATTCATGGCCACGATCAAAATGTGGTTTGCATTTACGTCATTTTAAATTAATTCTGGATACATACAATTAAAAATGGACGAAAGCAGGTCGATGTTGGCTAACTTGAATGCCATTGCCGTAATGTACATAGATTGGATTGAGGATTTGTGAAAGTCGGCAATCGGGCAAATCGAAAAAATGTTGGATATTCATCAATAGAAGGATATTCATATTTAATTTCAGTGTCAGGTTAATTTGTGTCACCCTTGCTCATGTGGTTTTAGTGACGAGCTAAATGCATGTTTACGCGTGAATATCGTAAAAATTTTCAAGTCTTTTTCCTGTACACGGACTATTTGGTTTTATGGTCTTCTCGTGGAAATAACATCAAGGTATCTGTGTATAATAATTACGTATACCGTGCAAGTGCTAGAAGATACATGACGCAGTGTCATACCACTCCCTATCCAGAAAATATTAAACTTACAATTTATTCCAAAATTTTCTGTCAAAATATTTAACTATGGGACAACAATCTGGCAAATTTTGTAAGTATATATTTCGTTCTTTATAAATTTCCATTTAGGCCAGAAATCCCACTCCGCGAAAATTTATACATCACCCTGGAAAAAGTGGCTTCGTGTATAATAAAATGGCTACACCGATTATTACGTAATAATACAATTTGTTTATTTTACAGCTGTCAATCCAGTCGATCATAAGAAAGATGCAGCCGGACACGTGACAACCGTTGTTGGGGATGGCAATATCGTTAATGCTAATCAACATCAATCAACATCCAATCAAGGCATATTATTCAACATTCGGGACAGTGTACACACCTTTATCGGAAGGGAAGAAATTATTCTTCAATTACACAGGAAATCAGAAGATAACAGGTGGAACTCAAAGGCGAACGCTGTTTCCCAAGCCACAGCCCTATGCGGAATAGGAGGCGTGGGAAAAACAGAGACAGTCCGAAAATATATTCAGAATTACAAGGCCCATTATGAAAATATTATTTGGATAGATGCTGAAAGCTATAATGAGGCTAAAACATGTTTTCTTCAACTGGCCCTCCGTCTAAAAATCCAAACAATCCAACCCAGCGGTGCCGCAATGGAAGATCGGTTTCTTGCTGAAGAAATTTACTCCATGTTAAAAGGCCAAACTTTGGTCGTGTTTGACAATGTGCAAACGGAAAGAGGCGAGAACAATAAAAATGTCGATGTATTTTTCCCTAAAACCGTTGCAGGTAAAGAAGCTCAGTGGGCGATCGTTGTAACCACAACGAATCGAAATTGGAACAATCAACCTGGCATTATTGACCTTTTTGGACTCGGTCGGGAAGAATGTTATGACCTTCTAATATCATCTCTTCAAATAACCAAAACCGAGGAAAATCAGCGGGCTGCGGTAGAAATCCATAGGTTATGCGAAGGTCTTCCAATAGTAGTGCTGCAAGTAATTGCAATTATTAAAAAGGAAAATAAACAGCGACTAATTTTGTCACAACCCGAATATTCTCTGAGCGAATACTTAAAAGTTGTTAATGGGAATTTAAATGATCTAACCAAAACGATGCCTGCGAACTTGCCAGTGAAACTAAATGTATATACGATTTTTCTATTAAGTTTCGAAAAATTGCGAAATTCCGAAAATGGAAAATTAGCCCTGCATTACTTGGACGTCATGTCCCTACTTAACCCCGAAAACATTCCCATTACTCTATTGAAACACTTGGTAGCGGATACAAGCGATGAAGACTTCACCAACACGATTTTATTGCTAATTGAACACAATTTAATTACGCAAGACAACCAGCTGCTCAAAATCCATCGAATGATACAGGTTGTTCGACAACGGACTGAAAATTTTCTGACGGAAAGGGATTCAAAACAAATCGCTTCTAATATTATTTCCACACAAATTACAATGAGGAAGGAATCCTTTACAACGATACTAGATCGTTTTCAAAAATTCCTAGATAAAATCGCGTTGAACGACGAAAACATGTACAATGTTTTAGACAACGGAATTAGGTTGCAGAGGAACTTAAAAATGCAAATCGAACAAGATTTAACTAAACTTTCTTCATTTACTGCGGTTCTTGGCGAGAAATTCACAGAGGTCGGAAGATACAACGAGGCCGAAAGTATGTACCAAGTGTCGTTGGAAGAGCGAGTAAAACTTTTAGGAGAAAGCCATCCGGATACATTACGAACCAAACACGGTTTAGCTTTACTCTATGGAAAACAATGTAATTATGACCAGGCCAGCGAAATGTTCCAAGGTGTATTGCAAGAGCAAGACAACGCTTTAGGCAAAAACCATCCAGAAACATTAAGGACGAAGCACAATCTGGCTAATGTGTATCAACGTCAAGGCAATTATGACCAGGCCAGTGAAATGTACCAAATTGTATTGCAAGCCGAGGAGAAATTGTTTGGCAAAAACCATCCGGAAACATTAATAACCAAGCAGAGATTAGCTTTAACGTATGAAAATCAAGGCAATTATGACCAGGCTGATCAAATTTATCAACTTGTGTTGGAAGAACGAGAGAAACTTTTAGGACAAAACCATCCGGAAACGTTAGGAACCAAGCACAGTTTAGCTTTATTCTATGTAAGACAAGGGAAATATGACCAGGCTAGGGAAATGTACCAAGTTGTATTGCACGAGCAAGTGAAAGTTTTAGGAAAAAGCCATCCGGAAACTTTACGAACCAAGCACAATTTAGCCTTAGTGTTTGAAAGTCAAGGGAATGATGACCAGGCTGGTGAAATATACCAAGTTGTATTGCAAGAACGAGAGAAAGTTTTAGGAAGAAACCATCCGGAAACATTACAAACCAAGCAGAATCTGGCTAATGTGTATCAAAATCAAGGGAATTATGACCAAGCCAGTGAAATGTACCAAGTTGTATTTCAAGAGCAAGAGAAAGTTTTGGGGAAAAACCACCCAGAAACATTACGAACCAAACACAATTTGGCTGTACTGTATGAAAGACAAGGCAAATATGCCCTGGCCGAACAAATGTACCAAGTTGTCCTGCAAGGAAGAGAGAAGGTTCTTGGGAAAACTCACCCGAATACATTGAATACTAAAGAATATTTATCCCGCGTAACCACACGAATTAATGGAAAACCTGAAAAATAATAAACGTACAATATTGGTTTCCCAACAATCCACTCTAAAATAAATCGCTGTGTAGTTCATTGTTGTCTCAATAGCAGTAAAGATCATTTGTTCATAATTATTTATCTTTGTGTATGTACTGTTCGTGTATATTTGAAAAATAAATAAATTAGAGCTGAATTTATATTGTTGCATCATAAAGTAGATTACATCAACCCAGCGCAGAGCATAATGCACAGAGCACATCCTAAATTCCTAACGGTACGAGATACTTTTTCCGGTTTATCGTATTTCATTTGACCTCTACCTTTTCTCTAAATATGGACGAAGCTGTATAGATTTGCATTATTTTACTTATATGATCTTACTGTGGTAGTGTTCAAATAAAGATTTTTATAAGCTTATTCTTTTAAAGAATATTCTTTTATTTAGTTTACAATTTAGCAACGAAAGATAAGGGCATCGGTATAGGCAGGAGGCAAGAATGTATATTCAAAATTTTTATCCGGCTTGAATTCTTGAATACGTAAGTCATATCTATATAGTCCAGGAACATTACCTATAGGTAATGTTCCTGGACTATGAGTTGTGAATTTGATAAAATCAAACGCTTAAATATAGATAAATACCAGATAAAAAAGAGAAAAGCAACTTGCTTCATATAGCGCATTACTCATCATTACACCACAAAATTGCGAAGCTAATTTGGAGGTGACATTAAATTTAATCATGTATGTATTGCAATGATGTGGAAGTTGACAAACTTTATACCCTATAGTATGAAATGTAATCAAACATTATCGATTTGTTGTAAAACTGATCAAAGCTGGCAATTTTATTGCAACCACTCCACCACAACCTTTTTAAAGGTAGATTATCCATTTTGGAAGACCAAAAGGTAATACGATGGCTTATGAATTAAAACACTAGAATTGTTTTGTCCATAGCAATATCACTCCCCAGTCCAACCACAAAACTTTCAATTCAATACAAAATAAAGCCACTTCACTCCAAGCTCTGAAGAATGCAACGACGACGACGATCCACCAAATATAGTAAATATTTAAATACAGAAAATTTTCATAATGTAAATTTCAAAAGCTTCTGTAATTCGTATTAATTAGTATATTGTGGTTTCTTATAAATTCCAATGTTGGCTGGAAATTGAACTCTGCGAAAACTTATTCACAATATACGAATAAAAGTGGTGACGACCTTATTTATTGTTTCACAGCTGGTAATAAAGTCAATCATACGGACGTTACGGGGAATAACGTGACAACGGTTATTGGGCACGGCAATAAAATCGTCACTGGCAATCCGAAGCTGACCAGTTGTACTATTTTCAATATAACAGTAATCAGTTTAGCCTGTACATGCGCTCTTACGTACATGTGCATTGGCATTAGTAGCCCAGAAAAAATACAGCTTTCTGCGAATAACGTCGAGGTCACCTTAGCTAATCCACCAACAACAACCCCTCAAGGCATAATATTTAACGTTCGCGACAGCATACGCACCTTTACCGGAAGAGAAGAAATTATTCTTCGATTACATGGGCAAATCGAAGAAAACAAACTGAACTCAAAACCGACTGTTGTTTCTCAAACTAAAGCAATATGTGGAATGGGGGGGCGTGGGGAAAACAGAGACAGTCCGAAAATACATTCAGAATTACATGGCCAATTATGAGAACATTATTTGGATAGACGCTGAAAGCTATTCTGAGGCTAAGTCGTGTTTTATTCATTTGGCGCGCCGGCTGAACATCCGAACCACCTTAGCTAATGGCGTACCAAAGGAAGACCATTTTCTTACTGAAGAAATTTACTCCAATCTAAAAGGTTCCACGCTGGTCGTGTTTGACAATGTGCAAACGGAAAAAGACGAGAACAAACAGAACGTCGATGTATTTTTCCCTAAAACCGTTGCGGGTAAAGAAGCTCAGTGGGCGATCATTGTAACTACAAGAGAAAGAAATGGGAACGATCAACCTGGCATTGAACTTATCGGGCTCAACCAAGAAGAATGTTATGATCTTCTGATGTCCTCTCTTCAAATGACGAGAAATGAGGAAAATCAGCGTGCTGCGCTGGAAATTCAGAAGTTATATGAAGGCCTTCCAATAGTAGTGCAGCAGGTTATTGCATTTATTAAAAAAGAAAATAAGCAACGGCGGATTTTGTCACAACCCGAATATTCTCTGAGTGAATTCTTAACAGAAGTTAATGACAACCTAAATGATGTAACTAAAACGATGCCTGCAGACTCGCCAGTGAAAAGAAGTGTGTATACAATTTTTCAGTTAACTTTCGAAAGATTGCAAAACTCCACTGATGGAGAATTAGCCCTGCATTGCTTGGACATCATGTCTTTACTTAACCCCGAAAACATTCCAGTTCCTCTATTGAAACACTTGGTAGTGGATACAAGCGATGAAGACTTCACCAATTCGATTTTATTGCTAATTGAACACAATTTAATTACGCTAGACGGCCAGCTCCTCAAAATCCATCGAATCATCCAAACTCTCCGATTACAGTCTGAATATTTTCTGGTGGGAAGGGATTCAGAACATACTTTCTCTTCTAATATTACTTCAATAATTTCAATGAGAAAGGAAGTATTTACTATTATACTACACAGCTTTACACATTTGCTAGATAAAATTGAATTGAACGACAAAAACTTGTACAATGTTCTGGATAACGGAATCAGGTTAGAGAAGCATTTAAAAATGCATAACGAACTAGATAAAGCTAAACTTTGTTCGTTTACTGCACTTCTCGGCGAGAAGTTATTAGATGTAGGAAAATATTACGAGGCCGAAATTATGTATACAGTTGTTTTGCAAGAGCAGGAGAAACTTTTAGGAAAAAACCATCCGGACACATTAGGAACCTAGCACAATTTAGCTTTAGTGTACCAACGTCAAGGAAATTATGACCAGGCCAGTAAAATGTACCAAAATTTATTGCAAGCAGAGGAGAAAGTTTTAGGAAGAAACCATCCAGGAACATTACGAACCAAGCGCAATTTAGTTAGTGTGTATGACAGTCAAGGAAATTATGACCAGGTCATTGAAATGTACCAAGTTCTGTTACAAGAGCAGGAGAAAGTTTTAGGGAAAAATCATCCGGATACATTACTAATCAAGCACAATTTAGCTTTAGTGTATGAGAATCAAGGCAATTATGACCACGCCAGTGAAATGTTACAAGTTGTATTGCAAGAGCAAGAGAAAGTGTTAGGAACAAATCATCTGGACACATTACGAACCAAGCACAATTTAGCTGGTGTGTATGGCAGTCAAGGAAATTATGTCCAGGCCAATGAAATGTACCAAGTTGTATTGGAAGAGCTGGAGAAAGCGTTAGGAAAAAATCATCCGGACACATTACGAACCAAGCACAATTTAGCTGGTGAGTATCATAGTCAAGGAAAGTATGACCAGGCCAATGAAATGTACCAAGTTGTATTGCAGGAGCAGGAGAAAGTGTTAGGACAAAACCATCCTCAAACATTACGAACCAAGCACAATTTAGCTGGTGTGTATGACAGCCAAGGCAAACATGTCCTGGCCGAACAAATGTACCAAGTTGTATTGCAAGAGCGAGAGAAACTTTTAGGTAAAAACCATCCAGACACTTTGAGGACTAAGAAAAATTTAGCTAATTTAGTTGCGAAGCGTAATGGAAGACCTGAAGGGAAATAATTATACATAATTACATCATTGTAGTAGTTTTTTCGCAATCCACTCCAAAATATGTCGATAGCATACAGTGGAGACTCGCTCTACGCACAATAGTACCTATTTGCTCGGGAAATACTACACTTTCTTTATGAAAACGGTGTACCATGCTAGTTGTAAACTTCTGGAGCGTGGAGCAATATTTGCCAGTCTCTCTCAAGTACTGTGATAATAAGTTAAGTTTTGTGACAATAATGTAATTAATTTTGATGTTAAATTCCGGATATTGTTTTATTTGTATTAAAAAGCAGAACTGTTAGCACTTATTAGCACATAAATTATGAATATATTATAACACTTACATATAATGTCACATTAAAAAATCTAAAATTCTAAAAATCGTTCGAAATGCTTCGACATTATTATTATTATTAACGTATCTTGTGAAATATTATTATGAGACACTTTAATAAAATTATCATCTTAACTACAAACACGAAAAAAACCTCCCAACAAGTCTTTCACTCAGCCACTTTCTTGTGTAAAGCCCATCCGTGAAAACATTTTGTGAACTTCCGACTTTCGCGTCCTTTAAGACTTGCAAATAACTTCCTTGGTTTTTCTGGCTGTTTAACTCGTAAATGCTGAATATACACTTGTGCGGATTTGTATGCTAATTTGACTTCCACTTCAGAAGATTTTGATCCCAACCAAAGAAAAACTTGTTCGCCGTTGTCCAGTATCATGATATCATCATCAGCTAGATCATCCTGACAAAAATCTGAACATTTCTCAGAAATGATAAAATAACCCTTTTCATTGGAGCAACGAAACAGCCTGGTAAAATTCATGAATTCTGCGTCCTTTTCGTATGGTTTAGCTGCTCCCAAACCAACCCAGAAGAAGTTCTCGGGTTCTTCTCCTTCGTTAAGAATTTGGAGACTGTAGTTATCCTGTGGAATAGATTTAGGTATATACAAGGTTAATTTATATTCAATGGTTTGATAAGAGTAGTCTTTCATTAACTGGTTGAAAATAGTGACTTACAGAATTATAATATGTGGTAGCGATTTCTTCGGCAAGTCTAGCTTCGTCATCGCGAGATTTATTCCCAATCCACACGTAAACTATTCCACTGTCTTTATTGTCGAAAGCCACTTTCAATATGTAGCTACAAATTAAAAAAAAGTATTATGTATTATAAACGTGAGTGAGGTTTTAAAAAGTTGTACTTATAATATTAATCAAATATTACCAGAATGCAGAATTTAGCAATGAAGAATCTGTGGGGATCTGTATGCAACGTGTGCATAATGATGAAAATCCATTCGATCTCAAATTGTAAAATTCAATGTCGTTAAGAGCAGTGCCTCGCTTTCCCGTCCTAATTAGCATTTTTCTTTTAAAGTGCGACAAAAATTTAAATGACTCTTGCTGCTGATGTGTTCGGACCACTTCAAGTTTGTCACCAAAGAGCGACTCAAACTTTTTCTGTAAGCTAAAACAGAAAAAAATATTCATGATGAACAGACAAGCAGATTGTATTAAAAATGCTTAATGAGGCAATATTCTTATTTAATACAAAATTTTGAATGCTAAAATACCTGAAAGTAAAAGTCAGCCAACCCATATTGCCTGCATCCCTCCCTTGCCAAAAATACACTACGCACTGGAAATCCTCTTCAACGGATTCCTCATCCTCAACAGCACCCTCAGGACTCTCAACGGGAATCCAATAACGACACAGGAATACATAGCAATCCTGAGTATAGAATATTCCTAATTCGTTTTCTGGTAACCGAACAAACTTTTTCCCTTCCAGTACAAACGATTCCATAGCTTCCAAGTCTTCATTCCATTCGTCCATAAGTTGCGCAGCTTCGGGTTCCGCTACAGATGGTTGTCTCGGAGCAAATAATGCGCTCAAATCCGCCCGAGTTTCCTGTTTCTCTGCCCATTTGGTCAAATCTGCTCCAGTTCTTTGGACTGATTCAGCTGTTCGCGTGAAATCAACAGCAATGACATCGTCCCAACAAGTAAATTTCGATTTGAATACCTAAAAGATAAAGGGATATTGTTTTAATAACCAGAATAATAAAATCTCACACACACATATCAACTAAACTGATTAAACTTACTTGATTCTCCGACCCTTCTTGAACACGCGTAACCAAAGAGTATCCTTCAGGTCTTTCGATCATTTGGAACAATTCTTGTGACAATTTCAGAGATGCTGCTCGAACCAGCCTCGTTGACTTCTTCCCAATCCTACGGACAGTATGAAATAAAAATAAATGTATTATTAAGGAAGAATACATGAAATATAATAAAAAAAGCATGATATGTATACCCATTGAAAGTATTGAAATAATAACCCATTTATAATTTGGTAACGTTACTTACCACACAAAAACGTCGGACAAACAATCAAGAATGTACACATTCTTGGTATTCAATAAAGATGGGGTTAACTTATTGTGTGGAATTTCCACTTGTGGTAGCTCCAAATATCCCATGCCCAAACCAACTTGATACAATCGAGGGATCACAGGTTCGAAGTCCTCTGGTACATGTTCCTGTAATAATACAAAAATTACATAATTTAACATATTAAATTAAATCCTATAGAAACTGATGCTCCTTCTCTCTACTGAAGGTAGTATAATATTCTTCAAGGTTGAAAAAAATCATTCAATATACAACACGTTCTATTCGTCCCGCAGCGCAGCCTTATTTTAGAATAAAATTCAGAATATTTTGTTTAGTTTAATAGAATTATTTTTAGAGATGTCTATAAAATGCACGCTCTGAGTATGAATATTCTAAATTATAATGCCATTGTAAATTGTAATCACTAATTTGATATGATAGGTATTTAATCTAGTTTGGCACTGGCACTAATTAATTAGTGTTAGCCTGTTGTAGCATAGTAGATGGTAGCAAATTCATAATATTAATAAGTTACATAAAATAAGTTCAGTAAATTCCATGTAATACAATAGTCTATAAGAAATAGTTATTAGTTTCCAATAGTGTTAGCCAAAATTACTGTGTCTATCTAGTAAAAATATGCCACTGCCACGAAGATCCGGCTACAGCGGTTACAGCCCACTGATCGACTGTGAATACAAGCCTTGCTACAATGACAAAATTTGTTGTTCCGCTCCGAAACCCTTCCGGGACAAGTACTGCGAGGAGCAGAAAATCTGGAAACAAGTCAATTGTTGTCCGCCACCAAAGAAATCCTGCTGTTTTCAACGGGACAAGACAGAGGAGATTTGCTCTCGTGTCCGAAACTTTCCCAACTGGAGCTGCGTTCGGGACAGGAATTACAAGGAAAACAATAAGACGATGCAATCTCTCACAACTTGCATGCCCCGAAAATGTAATACTCGGAACTGCTCCGGTCCATATTACAGCTTGAAAGGGCCAGTGTACCATCCTCCCGGGATGCGCTGTCAAGATTATTCCCTTTACATCCCCACGGAAAGGGTCCTTGCACATTGCAAATGCCGGAGTAATCATCAATGTTTGAAGATGAAAAAGCCCCGGATGCTTGACAATTTCAATAATAATAATTATTGTTATATCCCCCCGTGCTGCTTGGAATCATCTTATTATTCTCCTCCAAATCAACAACAAGAAGATATAGTAAATAACGTTGTGAGTCAGCTGACAGGTCAACAAGGTCAAAACCAAAATTCTGATAACAATAATAATGGAGACAATTTTCTTAATGGCGAAAAACAACAGTCTCCTCAATTTCAACCACAGCAGTTAGGGCAAATAATAAATGAGGAAACGAATACTTGTGACCAACAGGAAGAACAACAAGAACAACAATGCCAAAATGAGAGCAACGATGGAAATCCTAAAGAAGTCCAATGTGACTCTCTGGAAGGGAAGCAAACCCAGATGGACTATTGGCTAGAAGAGTTCAAACATAAATGGAATGACACTGACAATAATAAATCCAAAAATAAGAAATGCAATCCTGAAGACAAGAAATCTGAACTTTCTCTGAAAAATATAGCAGATATTACAATTATTCAAATTCCTCTTGGGGAGACAGCGCCCAAAAAAGAAGAAGAGAATAATAATTGTAATTGTCCATCATGCAATCGTCAGGGCGAGATTAAATTCAACGGCAATCATTTTACAAATTGTACTTGTTGCATGTGTCAAAAACGGAGAGGGAATGGTGGCTACGTGGCTCCAAAAATTACGGACAGGAAAGCTGATCGGTGTAAGAAGCTGTGGTTTGATAAACAGAGAGGTAAATAAGTTAACTTACAACATTTTACAATAATTATTAATAAATGTTTGCTTCATATTAAAATTCAAAACCTTCTGTAAGTACATTTTCCTTGAAATCTAAGGCGAGAATAACTTTACTGTTCATCTTTACTTAACAAATTGTAGATCCCTGTCACATAAATCCAGACAATTCGGATAAAACGATCTTACAAACCTTAAAAGATCTCCGTTCAGGTATCTTCATTTATAAACTTTAAAACGCAACTTGCGAGATGCGGAAATATTTTAATTAAACATTTTTAATCAAATTAGTAATAAAATAAAAATTTAAATCCAAAAATTAAGAGATTTTTGAAATATTCTTGTTCATTAACAGATGAGCCGATCGAATGCAACAAAACAAGCACCTGTCCCTGTCCAAAATGCTGCAAGCAGCGACAATATGCCAGAATAAAACCTCATCATTGGTATTCCAATGGACTAACAAATCCAGCAGTAGATCTCAAGAAAATGTACTTCACAGGGAGCGAAGATAAAAATGAAGCTCCTGAGGAGGATTTAAATGAAAGCAACGCAAGAAATAATAATATCTATAATAGTAATAGCGAGACCTTAAATAACACAATTAGCAACTCTTCCAGCAGAACAAAATCAAAGCCTGGCTCAGGAGCAATTACACCTGTTGCAGGAAGATCCTTCAACCCTTCAAGCACAACTTCTGAAACAACTTATCCCTACCAATCAAATTCCTCCGACAGGAGTAATAATAATATATCTTGGAAAGATAGGCCGAAAGGAGATAAAGGGATAGTTGTAGATGAGACTAAATGTGTCTACGATGAAGATCAGGTCCCAAATATGGAATATGACACACGAGACTGTCAGCGTGAGAATCCTTCCAGGAAATCCTTTGGGTTAGATGTGACCTACCGACAACTACAGGAACAACAGTGCTGTAACAACTGTTATTGTTGCAATGAATATCAAGATAATCCCTGTGATGATTCCTACGAAACGGACCTGAATTATCCTAATGTACATCAAGCCCCTATGGATCCTTCCTCTCCCGTAGTTAACAGCAGAAGATGGACCCGAAGGAAGAGGAAGCCTGCTCCAGTGGCTTTGCCAGCCACGGAGGATGTTGATGAGGGCGGGGATGGGGAAGAATCTCCACCCGCACCCAATGACTACAATACTACTGTCTACCGGGAGAGCTACAGGAAACGATGTATTGGCGCTAAGGGTGGCAAAACAATCAGAGGGAAAGGCAAGGATAATAAAGCACCAATAAATAATCAGGATCCAGATAGTTCAGGAGATTTTCCAGCCGATGACGATGGATGGTGCTGCGGAAAACCTAGATACCGACGAGGACAAACATTTGACGAAGGATGTCAAAACCATTTGTTACATCCCAACACCTTTAGTATATTCGATAATATGTTTGCCGGTGGTGGACGGGGTAGTAGTTGCAAAAAATGTGAGGAGGAATGTCTTGTGCGTACTTGTCATGATAAGCAGTGCAAAATGCCGAATAGTATGGAAATGAGAAAAATGAGATGGCCTGCGGAGGATGATGGCATCCCAATGTGTAGCTGTGAATGTGGAATGCTAGATAGATACTGCAATGCTTGTCAATAGCGAATAAATCTGAAGAGCTAATTTGGAGTAACATTAAAATATAAATACTTGAATAGGTTGTTCGGGCTTCTCGACCATCACACGCTCTGGATCCAATGCTTTCCAAAAATCTGGAAGTTCTTGGCCCTCCGTAAATACAAATATCTCGCCCATATTTTTTCTCTCTTCTTTGTTCATTTTTTCAGCCATCAATCTAAATAATATAATGATTAATAATTAGTCATCATGTAAAAATTAATAACTTTTCTGTGAGCAAAACATACTGCCGTTATGCATTAGACGTATAAAGAAAATAGTGATTTGGCAAATTGAAATTCTGACGACTGTGGTAGTAGTCACGAACCTTGCTTTAGGTCTAAGTGTATTTTTGGATTTCTTCCCATACCAAACATAAAGTTTGAGACCGTCATCCAGTACAAAGACAAACCGAGGATCCATGGAGTCATAACCAAGGGGAACGGGCTCAAGTTGAATACTAGAGCCCTTACCATGAACTCGGTAGAGTCTTGTCATGTATTCCTAAAATCAAATTAGTTTACTATTGACTGATGATGACACAGAGATGAAGATTGATAGAGATTGGCTAAAAATAGCTTACAACTTCGTCGACTGTGAAAAAACCACTGGCAGTTCGACCACCTTCAATGTAGGCTATTTCTGCTTGAAATAAAGTTAAAAACTCTTCCGATTCATCCGACTGCTCTTCCCTAACGGTTCTACATTGTGCACCCAAATAGTTCCGAAGGTTGACAGCATGTATGGCGGCACAAGCTCGTTTATCCAACTATTAATTTCCAGACAAAATATTATTAGATGAAAATCTATACTTACACCACGACACATATAGAGATCTCTATACACATCTCTATATGTGTCGTGACTTACACATACGAATTGACACGATTGACAATACTTTGTTACAAATAAAATATAAGCATATCTTACAGTGGCTTTTAGACCAATCCAGAAGTAAATTTTCCAGTCAAGCGAATTATTGGGATCCATGAACGTTTGCAAAATAATGTAACAATCTCCCTCGTAAAATTTGCCATGAGCACCTTCCTCGATCTGATTAGGTAGGAAATTTTCAATTTCCCAAATTACAAGTCCTGGTATCTGTCCAACGTCTTCATCAAAGAATTCGGAGTAATCCAACGGCGGTTTTTCTAGTGCTTCATCCCATCTACACAAACCATAAGAGCATACAGAACATTGGAATACAACAAAATGACATTAAAAACGCTAGACATACCTTTTTGGCTTCAAGGGTTCTGCTTGTTTACCGTCGCTGTAGTTTTTATTGTCTTTATCCTTAGCAATGTCTTTCATCCCTTTTAAAATCTTTGCTTGAGCAGTGTCAGCTTCAGCAGCATCTACATGTCGTCTACGCAAGCGAAGTTTACGGGCTATTGGATCTTTACTGGGAGCTGTAAAATGAAATGCTTACAAGAATAAGAACAACAAATACACAAACAAAGATATGTTCTGAAGTACAACCCTTATATACTGTAATATTAAATTACCTGGAGCAGGCTGAGGTGGTATGATGGCGCCAGCCAATCGCAGTTGATTTTGAAGTGAAAAGTCTATGTTGTAGAAGCAAACGTCTCGTCCGGAGACGACAGCCTCAGTGGGCTTAGGAGGCATCACTAATTCGGGATTGTCTTTTAAGTCTAAAACTTCCAAATCGGTCAATAGGTGTATTGCATCAGGCAAAGTGATCAGTCTATTCGCGGATAGTATAAGTTTTTTCAAAGAGCCGCACCTAAACATTGAAACATATGTTAAAATTTCTCACAAAAAAGTTGACCCAGTTATCAATTGTTAGCTGTCAAAATTATACCTGCACAACCCTTCTGGTATCATTTCCAGTTGATTATTTGCAGCAGAAAAAACTTGTAAGTAAGCCAGCTTGCCTATACCGGCTGGTATTCCTTCGAAGTCTAACTTATTCCCGTTGACTATCAATCGACGAAGCGATGTCAACTTGCATAAAGAAGGTGGCAAAGCTGTAAGTTCGTTTCTACATAGGTTCAGTACTTCCAGTTTGGTCCACACATCTGTAACGACAACGATATTTTTGTTTTAGCTAGCATAATTTTTCAGATTATGTTCCTCGATTTAATTTGAAATTACCAATAGCCACGGATATTTCTTTGAGCTGGTTTTCACTTAGATTAAGTCTCTTTAATCCAGGTAATGTGAAAAGACCATCAGGTATCTTTGTCAGTCCATTCTTGCTCAAATCAACGTCCGATAACTTATTAAGAGCTTCCAAATTGTTCGGCATATTGGTTAAAGACCGCTGAGTATTGCGGAGGTGGAGCGTCTCAAGGCTGGCTAGCGAGGGTAATTGTCTACATTCAACAGTAAAATATACATTAAGCCAAGCTTTAAAAAGCAATTAACTTCCCAATATTATTCCCCAGCTTACCGAAACTGAAACAAAGCCAGTGGGTTGTCATTAAGTATCAAAGTTTGCAAATGAACCAGTCTTCTGGTTTGAGGAGGAAGGGTCTCCAACTTGTTATTGCTTAGATCCAAATGGATCAAGTCAATTAAGTTCATGAGGACGTTTCCAGGCACTGCATCGATGCTGTCAAATATAAAAAACTAATGATTTTCTCGTTTAAAAAATAATTTCGAATTTTGATCTACTTCATTTTCATTCCTCTCTTACATTAAACTCCCATACTCTTATTGCTCAGATTTATATACTGCTCACCAGTTATTGCTCAGATTCAGTACCAACAAGGCCTTGGCTTTTTCCAGACCTTGAGGCAAGTCCTTTAAATTATTCCAACTCAAGTCCAGCGTAGTTAGTTCCTCCAGATCAAAGATCTGGCTGGGGATTCCAGAGCTCTTGATTTTATTATGTCGTAAATTGATCGTTCGCAAGCAGGGCAGGGATGTGAGTTCCCCATAAATCTTCTCCAACTCATTCCTTCGCAAGGAAATATGCTCTAATTTCTGGAGCTTCCCCAATTCCGCAGGAATCTCACAAAGACTAGTTTTGTCCAGGCGAAGCCAGCGGAGGGAGTTCATTTCCTTCACGGAGGGTGGAAAACATTTGGTCTGTGTGGATTCATCAAAATAAAAAAAATTATTAATTAATTACCTAAAAAACATTCCCCACACAATTACAAAAACAAATCAGAATCTCCAAACTATTTTAAAAATTAATAATAAACCAATAATAATGAACAATACAGTAAATAAATAATATAAAGTAAAAATTAATTAAATAAACAAAATTCAAAAAGGTTATTGTACCTTGAAATCATTTTGGGAGAAGTCAATGCCTCTGACGAAGGGTAAAACGCCCGTTTTGGCCATTTTGGTTTCCTACCACTGGCTTCACATTCACAAAAAATTAAAAAGGAAAGTTTTACGACAAAAGAAGCATTAATACTGTAAATTTTAATTGCAATAAATTTTATTTTGTTTATGCAATTCCTTTCAAGATATTTTTAGTTTATAAAGCAGGTATAATAATGAGGTTTAAATTAAATCCCAGGACTTAATTTTTTCTGCAAAAAAAAAACCTTAAATTACTCAATTGTTTTTGCCCTGGAATTTGAAAGTCCGCGCGTCAATCCGTAAATGGCAATATTTAGTTCAATGCCTTTCACTGGCACGGATTTCATGCTCAAATGTCTTTGTTTATGCAATAATTTTCGCATATTTCGTCTCGTGCGGTAGCATTTGCTAAACGTTTTTAACCATGAACAAAAATATGAGCAAGAATATTTTAACGCTTTACATCATGGTTTTATCGAAATACCAAGTACCTAGGTATTAAAGATAATCATCGCATTTTGTTTTTATTACCTCACTTGTACATAAATTAGTATGTAAATTAATGGGGAATTAATGCTTTGACGAAGAACAGTTTATCTACACGGGAATAATTATTAGCGATTAAAACAATAATTTATTTCTACCATTGTAAATTATGACTTTTCTTCATGGTCCTTTCCAAACATGATTTATTTTTGTATTAACTTTTGTACTAATTTTTGTATTAATTTTTGTATTAATTTTTGTATTAATTTTTGTATTAATTTTTGTATTAATTTTTG
>JAQGAK010001535.1:0-30523 GCA_034696945.1 Lipothrix lubbocki | reverse complement strand
GCAGCAAGAGCAGCAGCAGCAATGCTTTTTTAGTCAGTGCTTAAATGATAATACTCTCTCTACTACTATCATATCTCTATCTCTCAGCTGGCTCTCCCACACTCACATATACAACAGGAGACTCCTCTCACCTGTGAGTGCGGCAGGAAAGGAAGGCCATGATGATGTTCGTACCGGCGGAACCCCACCATCATCAACACCAACAGAACAGACAGAGCCCAAAAGCACCAGCAACATCAGCAATAGCCATAGCATATCAGAGTTTTAAAAAAACCATTTGTTGTAATAGTTGAAGTCTTATCAACATAGTACCAACAAGACTTTGTATCATTATGTACAGCTATACGTAGATACATATATCATATAGCTATACCTATATGCTTGTCATAAGCATATACACACAAGTATAAGTAAGTACCTATAGAGCTGTTAAGCCCCTGGAGCTACTTCTACCTGCAGCAATAAGTATAGGAAACTACTCAACTTTATTACAACTAAACTCTCAACATATACACGGATGACAATAGGGACTCCATAGCTTTTAGATAGTATATAAACCCCTTTAAAACCCTCCAGTAATGTTGGACTAATGTTGGAATGAGCCGTCCACCTCTCTCCACAGACGAGTACAGACTACAGATAGACATAACAGCAATATTGCTATACTTATATACTTACTTCAAACCTTTAAAGTATATAGAGGCTTCAATTCAAATTCAAAACTAAACTTCAAACCCAACATCAACGGGATACGATATTACAAGAACATAAGATCCCAGCCACCACCAGAAGAAGAAGACAACGTTCAGTTCAGGTAAGAAGGAACTGAAGGAAGGTATTAAAACACCACTATAGCAGCAGTAGCAGTACGTGTACATACATGTACGAAGTATATGTACCTACATGTATAAAAGGTATCTCTATATAGTAGACCATACTATAATACCAATAGCAAGAAATACATAATATAGTAATTTTAAGACAAGAATCGTAATACTCTGGCTTTTTCGTACAAAACTCCAACCATTCAAACCCAACCAAAGGATCAAGAGACTCTTGTATTACTACTACTACTACTACTTACTATACTAATACTACATACTTGTTCAAGTGTAATAGTACAACATAGAAGATTTAATAGTGTTACATAATCAGCCGTTCCTATTTTATTCCTTCAAATTCCTATATTCTACAACAGACACATTTAATACAGAAACTATATATCCATTTCCACTATAAATGGACTCCTTTATGATTACAAACATATATAGGTTTAAAGGTAATAAGTATATATGTACATACTATACTTATGTATACATGTGTATATAGATACTTAATACACCTGTTTACACAATCCATACACTCCTTTAAAAAAATTTTTTTTTCCTTCTTCTTCTTTTAGTAGTATACTACACTCATTGCATATCCATCCACCACCAGACAGATGAGATTCACAATGACCTCACATAGTCATCAAGTCCTGTATAGTGCTATACATCCTCTCTCCTGTGCAATCCACCCTCACTTTCATTTTACCCATCGCATCGCCTGGCACAGTCTCAACAGTCCACAGTCAGTCAGGCAGGCAGGGAGTCAGAGGCAGCAGGTAGGTAGGCAGCGTCAATGTTTCTTCTTCCCACATATATTATTATATTTTATATATTTATTTACCTATATACATACAATATACCTTTATATACTCATATACATATAAGTATAATATATCCATTCTCTCTCCCAACATCCTCCGATCTCTGAAGGAACAACAACCCTATACATATTATGTGAGTGAGTGAACAGTGAACACAAACTACTTGATGCTTATGGCATAAAATACAAATTACTTCTTCTTAAAAAGTTCTTCTATATACTTATATTACACCCGCTATAAGTATATAATATTCCGCCATTATTATTCCCTCCTTCTCTCTCTCTCCTTCCTTCCCTCCCTCCCTCTCCGGAACAATCTTAATTACATTCACAATTAGGAATCCTGTATGAATGTATAATTACGTGCAAACTGTATATCTACATATGTTTAAGTATAACAGTTCCATAATATAGTGAGATCCATATACTTATAGATATACGAAGGAGGATGAGGCACATCACAATCATTCTGACTGTCAGTATAATATTTAAAAATACTCTCTAAGAATAATAATAATAATAATAATGATAGTCAAATCAAAATAATATGAACAACTATATAGTAGAAACAGCAGCAGCAGCAGCAAGAGTATCTCGTAATTGTAATATAGGTAGGTAATAGATAATTATACACACACTAAACAATAAACTACATGCCTATATTATGTAATTGTAATATTACACACGTAACCTTCCTCTTTAAATAAAAATGAATGAATCTCTCATCCATGTCACATAATATGTATAAGTATAATACTTACACCATCCATAGCATTGAAAAATCGACGTCGTTTTAAAGAGCAGACGAACGACGGTACTTAAATTAAATTATACATACTTTTAAATAGCTTTTTAAGTAGTACACTCCATCCTCCATGTGTCTCTATACGTATACTTCCATTACGTAAGCGCCAACTGTCGCACTGAGGTGTCAACAAGTCATCGAAATACTTTTGCCATTACGTCAAAGTCAATATTATAAGTATATACCCATATAGTTAAGTTTGTGAAGGCTATAGGAAAAGAATAATAATCGCAAGGATTATTGGTGAAAAAAAAGTCTCCGCCCGCGTATACTTACATCGGCAATAACGGCAGCCTCACTGATGATGCCGGAATGAATATTAAAGTACCTATATAACCTAGAGAGAGGTAGTATTACCTCTGTACTTACATTATTTGTATAAGTTTAAATGTTATCATCAGCTCATTGTTTGTCTGTACTACTATTACAGCATTCCTCGAAAGAAATTAATACTCCTCTATGTGTGTCTGTACCTTCCGACCGACCAACGAAGACGACGACGACTAAACAAACTACACTTATTATAAGCATATAAGAATACGGCATATAGCTTAATAGCTTCTTAGTTAATAGTCGGGAAAGAAATACGAGAACTAGTCTGCCACAACATGAACCCAACTATTATGCCAAACCAGACCAACAATAGTAAAATCAAATTGGAGTTACCTATCTTTTACTACTAATATGAATAAGAAAAGAATACAAGTTCAATGGTATTTAGGGGAAAAAATAAAAACGGGATTGTTTTTTTTTTTTTGCTCCTGCTGTTTCTATAGCTCCTATAATACTCCTGTTATTACTCATCTATCATACAATAATTATGTAAGTATAAGTAATAAGTATCTTTACTATAGCAGTGCTTTCTTTTCCTTTCCGTTCATGCTTTCCTAAGATTCCTTTGGCATTTATATAAAAGTATAGAACATATGAACATGATGATGTAAAAAAGTATCTAATCTATCTCCAATCCTGAAATCGCATAACGTGCGACACCTATGGTTAAAGCCCAGAGAAGCATAGTTTCAAAGTACAATCAGCTTTTTTCACACTTCAGAATCCCTTTTTTATCTCCTATACATACTATTTGACACTTTTTGCATAGCAGTAAGCAGTAATAGTACCTATATGCTTTTACGGGCTGGAGTACAATACAATACAAAAGTTAAGTAATAAATACAGTATATACGGGGACCCACCGTTCAGTGGGTTAAGGTCGTCGTATAGTCATCATCATCATCATCGCATGTATGTTGCATAATATTATATAAGTATAGAAAAAACTGGGTAAACACAAATTCATCCCTGCACTTGTCCATAGAATCGAATAGAACATATGTCTATACATGTATAGGGACAATGTACATATTTACATTCATAATGTATATGGGATATCGAATATCATCCAGATTGACAGGTGTTGTTGGCAGTGACGGTAGTGATAATACAAAAATACTAAATACATAAAGGGAAGAGAGATACGGGATGAGGAATTTATCCTCTAATATTGACGCTTTTGCTTAATACATACAATGAAAAATCCACATGTTTTGAATGCTAAACAGCATAATAATATGATTTTGTTCAAAATCCAGTCAACGCTGAAGATGAAAATTACTTAAAAAAAACATAGTTCCCAAATATAATAATAATTATTATTACATTATGATCAGAAGGGTCAGGCTGATGATGAGGGATATCTCGGATATCGCCGCCTCCGCCGCCGCCGGTATAAGTGCGGGGGTGGTGGTGTTGGTGGTGGCGGCGTTGCGGATTGTCCTGAGTTGTTAATATGAGAACAGTGTCGATACAGTCACCACCAACAACTGCACCCAGAATGGCTGCAGCCGCAGCACTGAACATAATTTTCCAAAACAACAACCGTCGTCGTCCTCCTTCCCTTCCTCGACCATTCCCTTCTTCCTCCTCCTCCTGCTTCTGGTCCCGTTCTTTATTGTCCTTCCTCTTAGTATTATTTTTATTTTTATCTCCACGAGGATCTTCGGAATAATTGTCCTGCTTACTATTATTACTACTCCCACTATTATTATCTCTTCCTGCACTGCTGCTCCTAATTACTGGACGAAGTGCGACCGTTTCTCCACCCGGCCAACAGTCATAATTAGTCTTAGAACCCTGATAATTAGCATTATTGAGCGGAACATCAGCAGCAGCCGTTCCTTTCCCACTATTATGACTACTCCGATTATACACAAAATCACGAATTACTCTGGCTGTCCGAGCAGTAGTGTTTGGATCCTCGCAGGTACTCACTATTTGTACTGTTCCAGGATTATTAAATTTATTATTATTATTATTATTATTATTATGGTGATAGTGATTAAAATATCGGCTATCGAATTTGTATTTCGAGAAAATCAAATTGCTCAGAGGAGAATCAGAGCAGGCGAGGAAGGCGGATGGAGTATTGTTAATATTATTATAATTTGACTTTCTTGGCACCCTCGTCCCCCCTTCCTTTAAAAATACTGTGAAGGAGTATAAAAGGTTCCGTGACATTATTCTTTGTATTACGACAAAATATCAGCGCACATCCCACACATCGACACCTCACTATATGTAATTATATGATAATAATCAAAGTGTCCCTCCGTGAAAATTGCTTCTTCTTGTATAATAATAACAACTACTAATAAACAGCATTATTATGAGCACAATACCAACACTTTTGATTTAAGTAAGAAAAATAATTATATAAGAAGATAATATATCATAATTTGAATTCAGAAAACATGTCTCCCCTCTAACTCTACAATAATTTAAATATTTAGTCAACTCGTGTGTTTCACGCACTCACAACACTTTACATATATATTACTCCTCTCACAATGAATCAAACTGAACTATGAGAGTGTGTCAAATAAAAATCCCGCAAATCAAACTCTGATAATAATAGTACAAATATACTAATATACATACATACATATATGATATACATGTGTCTACATAATAGTACAATTATCATGTAATCAATAAGCCCCTACTCTACTACTCCCTCGCACTCTTTGCTTATTATGCTTCCTCGTAATCATTCAATTATGTTTTATTGTGCTTATATTTTTTCGTTTTTCAGAGGAATTCGCCCAATTAAAATAAAAGTCAAAAATGATGATTTCATATAACTTATACTTTTTTTATATATAATATACATATATGTATATATATATAAGTATATGTAATTACTTGGACTGCATATTTGGAACAGGAGTGAGAATTCTATTTTACACCGACGACTACCGCATCGCACCGCACCGGTCGTCATAGTGTGACGATCATCAGTGGGAACAATATAATATTATAACGTTTTATTTTATGTACATCTCCCTATATACACGTCTACGAGTACACAAGATCAGATATACTTATAGTTAATACACTCTCGAGTGCAGGAACGAAACAATACGAATACAAGGGTATATATACGAGTAATTTCAAATAGTAATCTGCACCATTCATGCTCATTGTACTCTGGATTTATTGACCGTATCATCATGCAGTGGGTCACATATTGTACCTTGTATAGGTATTATAATTATATCCCCAAAAGAGATATATGGTGCATTGAGTAATTAAATGCTCATCATCTGATAAACTGCTGTCCCTACTACATTCAATGCCTCATCATCGGCATCTACATATATCCAAGTACATACAGGTTAGGAATTTACACACACCGGGCCGGGTAGTATACATATTATATATGAGCACTTATCATATATACATAGGTATATTATGTACTATTATTAGAGCTCATATAGGCTCGGTGAGTTACGATGATAATAATACATGCATACATATATATTGAAGATATGAATGAATGCCTTTTCCTGTTTTGAATAATTTTTAAGTACAGTAGAGATAACATAATTAAATGCCACGTCAAGGTGTAAAACTTGCGGATCAAGCTGGGCTGCTACTGACACTTTGATAATTATTACAAAAGCATACATACGCCCCACATGGGAAAAATCCCTGTTAATTATTTAAAGCTATATATGATATATACTTATAGTAAGTCTAGTGTTTTGTGCCGTTCCCGACGTCGTTGAAAACTTTTATAATAAAATATCAATTCCATAAGAATCTCTCCAGCAGCAGCGCCGGCCGGCAGCCCTGTATTATGAAATGGAAATTGATACAACCATGAAGATTCATATGAGGAATCAGAACTACATGATAGTAATTTATAATTATATTACAGGCACGGACATGTTTGACAAATCCTCGATATCATGTGTATCCCTCATTACAGCTTTACATTGTCTTTTGTGCTATTTAATTTAATTATAATTCCTTTAAAACAATAATAGTAATTATTATTGTTACAAAATAGTAAATACTCTTTCTTTATATAGACAAACACTGGAATAAGTATAACAATGAAGCATTTTTATTCCTTGGAAAATCTATACGCCACCGACACCGATAAATTTAATAATTTTCTCATTCTCACCACAAATAATATAATAATTACTATAGAAATCCCGTCCCGTAGACGTTTGCAATAAACAAGACACAAATATCACTGTTGTGACAGTATTTTGTGAATGATGACAAAAGTCGGCACTGACAGAGCATAAAGTATAAGCCGCATATGTATAGCCATGTAAATTATTATTATTATTATTAATGAAATCCAAAGAATTTATTGGTTATCGCTGGACACCTAACGTTCCTTTACAACCTTTGATATCTATTTAATTATTAACAAGTGAATTTCACAAAATAAAATAAACAAACACGGAAGGATATATGATGGAGCAAATCCTATCATTTAAATTCCTCAAATTAAATCCGCAGAGGAAATCTACTTTTGTGAAGATGCTTATGGAGGATGGATGATTGTGTGTGTGTGTGTGTCATCCCCTCATTATTCATATGGATCGGATGAAGACTAACAAACATGATGTGTGGATATGCAGAGGAATACTATAATTATGCATATATGCATAATATATGCATATACTTATAAGTATAAGTATAATAATATGCAGAGAAAAATAAATTTGATTATAATATTTGAAGGAACGGACTATAGTTTTAGATTTATGGTATATATATATATATATATCTTACCTTTCGCGTCTATGGTATTTTGAAATTGAGGAAGAAGGTGAATCAAGAAGAAGAAGAAGAAGAAGTAATCAGTGAGGTAGTAGTAGTAGTAGTAGCAACAATAGAAGAAGTAGTAGTAAGTGTAGTTTGATGAAACGTTTAAGCAGCAATAATAATCACAAAATGAAACAGTTTGTACTTCAAATTAATTGATTTTAACATAACTTCATAAATAACTCAAGTTTACAACCTTATTTTTTCATAATCCTAGAATAATACAAAATTATTCAACTATACTCCTACATATGTGTCCGCATTTCTAATTTTTTGACATTATGCATATAAGCATATCTACCACACACACCACATTTGATCTAAAGATCAACCATATATTTGATATAGACTGTCAACATTAATCATTTCCATCCGAAGATGCACATATTTATTTTCAGATTTAACTGCATTATAATATTAATAATAACAATAATTTATTATTATTATTAATACAACTAAAATCCTCTTTGAAAATTATTTTTTTCTCTTACTAGAATTTGGTGCATATTATTATGCGTCTGATATCGGTCATCATATTGATTTGTGTGTAAAATAATGCATAATAATAATAATATTAATAATAAAAATAAATTATTGCACTTAGGATTGAGAAATATTTTTTCTTTGATAAGAGTCTGCAAAATTTGTTTTTTTCTTTTCTTTTACGTATGCCATAAATTCCCTTCCTTTAATTCCTCTAATAATATTAATAAAATAATAATAATAATAATTGCAACCAGATGAAGAAGAGCTTCTTGGATTTTTATTGCAAGCCTATACAAAAGCTCAACTATGGAGAAACGTAAAACTTAAAATCATAAAAGTACGACATGAGCCGTCGTCAGTAATATAGATAAGTTCAAGCTCAAGGTTTGTTTTTCTATTTTTAATTTTAATTTTTCAAGAGACTTTACATTCCTTTAAGTTTATAAATTGACAAAGATTGCCATAATCTTTTTTCTATTTTTCTTATATGGAAATATATGGATATTTCATTAAATATTGTTCCTTTAAATATTTTAGCAGCAAAAATCGTTATAAAAACTAAAATCGATAATAATTATTAATAATTTATTGTAATGATTCCTATATATATAAAAATATATATGCTATGTATTATTATTTATTATTCTTCGTGTATTTTGGTCTTCTTCTTATTATTTCATATGCCCAATAAAACAAACTACGGGGAAATAATAATCGACAAATAATCGAGGAAGGAGTCTAACCTGGAAGTGCAAGATGATAGTCCATATTAAACCCAGTGTGAGCTTCGGATTCCCATCCACGATATCTTCAGCTCGAATGTTAACGAGTTTTATCTACAATAACAATAACGACAAGGGAATTAAATTATTACGAAAAATTAACATCATCATCATAATGAAAATACTTATGATGACAAAAAAATATTACAAATTAGGAATATTTTAATAATTTCCAACTAAAATGCAAAAATCATTTAATACAAAAATAATAATAATATCAATACAATAAATAAACACTTGATATGGATACAACTTACTTTACGGTATCGGAGGAAATCCAAAACTGTCTGAACATTTTGGAGCATGTGGAATCTCATCCGTCCCCTCTCACGAGGCTGAAAAAAATATTAAATATATTATTCACAAATTATTATAAGTAAATTACATTATTTACCCTCAAAAAAAAACTGATGATTATAATAATTTATTTGGTTATTATATAGGAATACGAAAAAAAAAACTTAAATTACTAATATAAATTATATTTATTATTATTAGGTAAAATTATTCAAAGTCATAATAATGTGACAACTACAAGACAAGTTAATTAATATGGGAAATTTCAATAATACTTTCCAGTCCCTGGTATTATTATTAAATTTGTAATACCAAAAATAAAACTTGTAATAATAAATATTCACTGATCGTGAGTCCGACATTTTTTATCCCTAATAATAATAATAATTATTTTTTTTTTTACTAATTATTATTGATAGATAAATCAAATTGGAAGTTCCTAACCATATGGTTTAAAATAATTTCATTTAAAAGTAATTATACAAGCCGTCATCCGTCCAAATACGACGGCAAAAAAGGAGTTTCAAAAAAATGGAGATAAAAAAAATCTTGTTTAATAAGCGAAAGGAGGATGAGGCCGAAGCCTGAACATGTGAAAAAAACCTTCCGGGGATGGAATAATAAATTATTCCATTATATACAGTAATAACAACGGGTTAATTTGACTAAAATAATGTGCACGTCAATTTAAATATACGAAAGAGGACGTCATTAAAACTGGAAACAAAATCCAATCTGTATAAGTATAAGTAGAGATTTATTTTGAAATTGAATACAAATCTTCCCCTAATTAATAATAATAGAATTTCCAAAAATAAATACTTATAATTAAATATCGACAAATGTACAACAGCCCGACTATTTTTAAATGCGGAAGTCAGGGTAAATAAAGTATTTTGAAATGAGGGAGAACAAAATAAGACGACGACAACTCACCAAGTGCTCGGAGCTGAGGACTTCCAGCAAGGACACGAGGTTGTGTCCATCGCGAAGGTCTTCGAAAAGGTCCCCCACACGCTTCCCACACTGTCAGAAAAAAAAGGATCAAAAATTATCATTTAATTTATCATCATTAAAGGAAAGGGTTAACATATAAGTAATTAATTATAACCACGAGCAGAAAGGAGTTCAAACAAACATAATTAAATAGATATTATATAGAACATAACATAGTCATTTTTGCTAATGTGATGATGACAACAACAAATGCGGCATAACAACTATTGATATAATTATAATAATATAATTATCATTCCCATTAATTATATTAAACTATTTACTTTTTATTTATTTAGTTAATAATTCCAGGGAAGTTCCTATACTTATATATAAGCATAACATTTACTATAATAATTATATGTGCATTGCCATGTAAATAACGTGGCGGTGTCAAAGGTCAAAATAACGTGGCGGTGTCAAAGGTCAAAAAAGGTCTAAAATATGGACTAAAATATGGGGATTTGAGCATACAGCATAATAGACTTATTATATGTTTTACCATTCCACCATGCAATTATAATATATGCGCTGCATTTTTAATTCCCCTTGGCTCTTATCGTTATTATTGACTGGTCAAAAAATGCAAAAGAAGACAAGGGAAAGGCAGGCATATATGGAGTGTTTTATCTATTATTACAATATTCTTAAGCTCGTTTCATGCAATCATTTGAGTGCCAAACAAAATGTTTTTTTTTTCTAAAAAAAAAACAGGTGAGACAAACGTGTGCAAACATTAAGTAAAAGTAGATAAGGTGAAAAAAAGGTATAAAAGTATACACGTAGAGTAGATTTTAAATTTGAACTTACAGACACGGAATCGCATGAACACGATCCCTGGCACACATGAAGGCATGTGTAAGTCTATAATCATAATAATAATTATTACAATATAGACAAGAATACACACAATATAAATATAAAAGTATAAAATTTATAAATAAAACAAAGTTTGAAAATCCATCAATAATAATAATTATTATTATTTTCTAATAATAATAATAATTTAATCAGAGAAATATAGTGATTTTAACGATGGACGAACAGAAAAATCCTCAGAAATGTCATATTTTATGGATGACGGAATATATTTTAAGTAATTATTATATTAATTTTAACTATAGCATATATCCATATGGTTTACCTTGGTTCGTTTCCAATCCTTTATTATTAATTAATAATAATACACAAAAAATTGTAGATAGCAGCGTGAAAAATATAAAATCACACAATATGAGTCATCATGATCATCGTCATATCAATATTTTATGTATTTTATTATAAAAAGTTCTATACTGACTTAAATATTATTATTATTATTTTAATACTGTCTGGTCATAAAGCCCATCCTCGGCCAAGTATCCTTAGCCGAAGACATACAATTATGTTATATATAATTAATTAATTAATATTTATATTTAATTAATAAATATTTATATTTAATTAATAATATTTTATAAATATTCTCCTTGGAATATTCCAATCTCATCCGCTCTTCATAAAATAAAATTAAGTGACCTCAGCACCGCCGGAGAGAACAAGCATCTCTGCACTGCACTCAAATGTTTTGTTTTGTGAAGATGCTTTTCTTTATGCTATCTATATAGCCACCACCACCGCCATTCATTGTACCCAATCATACATTTTATATTTTATAATATTTTATTTCACACACGTCTACACACATTTATAATACATAAAGGACACTTATTGAAAATATTAAAATTTTTAAAATCAATTTTTATTATTATTACAAAATCTTGGAATCTCTATATTAATCTCAACTTTCTGTTCCTCAACTTATATTACTTCTTCACACTACTACTACTAAAACTACTACAACATAACAGTATTCGTAGTAAATCCTTCAAAACATTGACAGTTCCAATAAACTTGTTTTTCTATATGGGTGTTTTATTATTATTATCACTATATTACGACACCATCAAAATAACAGATAGATCCAAAATAAAAAATACTATTATTAATATTATTATTATTATTATCCGCTTTCTCCTTCAAAATATATAAGATTCCCCGTTGGAAATGAGAAGGTGCGGCAGCATAAACATTATATTAGACTATAAATTTCATATAGCTACATCCATAAAGAAGGTAGAAATCATGGAGTGACACATATGGAAATGATGAAATGAGTAAGCTCATCGAAATCCCAACTTGTCCTCTTACTCTTTCTATCTACAAATCTCCTACTACTAATAATAATTTTAACGACCGGCTGAGTGAGCTGGTAAAAATTACTCATAAGTATATCTTCCTTTCCGGTTCACAGCGTCACTGGAATGTTCCATATATTTATTTTTTTATTTGTGTACCTAATAATGGATTCCGTCATTTACATATATTACATATCATACAAGAGCTAACTTAGATAGATCTACAATGACGACTCATATAGCGTTATTTGCAGTATTGCAGCACTATATGCATATAGGGCTATATAGTGCGTGTGACTTTAAAAATATCAAAAAGGAACTAAAATTCCCTGACTGACTGACTGACTGACTGAGGAATTAGGAATGCCAAACTCAATAACTGAAATCCTTCACATCTGTTCAGAATACTAATGATAAAAGTACTAATAATTAGAAGTACAAGGAGTAATAAGGATCCAAAAGAGCATAAGATGCCAATAATACAAAAGTGACATATATATTGTAATAATCGTATTGTCATTGTCATCATTGTCCTCCGAAGTGAACTCAGGTAGCACATGGTATAAATAAGTGTACCTTATTATATCTACCAATCTACCTGTATATATACATGTATAATAATTATAAGCTTAATTTGCAAATTCCATATGGGACTAAACACATTGGGCAATGAAATGAATGACAAAGCAAAGGTCAACACACACACACACACACATGATTTGAAACGGGAAATATATAAAAGTACATACCGTACTACATACTTTCACTCCTCCTACGAACAACGCGTGTTGCGTGTGTGTGCATATTTATTCATATCGACAATAATTTAATACAGCTCTGCCACTATTTTTTTCGAATTCTAATCATCCACACCACCACAATGTACAACAATAACGGTTCAAAAACAACCAAATCCCTCAGTAAATTACTTTATAAATTCTGACCAATCTATCTTTTGTATCATATGTATATCTCTATACCATTTATGTACATATATACTCCAAATTAAAACGTCGAGGCTACTACTAATTATTACATGCACGTGTTGTGCGTATTGTAACTATATAACGTGTATAATACGTATACTTATAGCTATATGGTAATTATATGTACACATGCATTTTCAGGGTAACTCATATGTAGAGATACACGTAGATTTTGTATCCTCGCCTCAAACGCACTTGTTTTTGTTTTGGTGGAATATTTAAATTTGGTAGATCCATGATGATGAGGGTGGGAAAGTCATATAGGTATTAAAAATATATAAAAGCCTTATGCAACCATTACTGCAATATATTTGAGTTTGAATCCTGTGTGTATAATGTTTTTATTTATTATTATTACTATTATTATTATTACACAGGACAAGACCCAGCGACCGCAGGCAGGGAGGTCATATACTAATAATAATAATAGTAAAAGCAAAACCATTTTATATATTATGAATGAACTTTGCGTCGTGGAAGGGCGATAAACTTATTGTGTGTAGTTGCTTTTATACACTTAAATATAGGAATTCCCATTAACCCAGCTCACGCACTTTGTGATTCAGAACGCAGTTAGGTTCGATCCAAAAATTGCGTTAAACTTCAGTTTCTGTAGGTTTGCCCTATATATGCTTATTAGGGAGTATAGCTTATACATATATGTACATATGTATAGGTGTGTGGGATACTCGGCTTGTTGATCCTCTTGTTCTGAATTTTATTTAACACACACACACAATTTAACAGCCATCTCCTTCCATGCTCCACTATCTCTCACTTTTTCTCTCCCTCATATTAAAAACCAACACATTAATTCCTATGTGCATTTCCTAACGACGCCAAGTACCGCGTGTGTGCCTTTTCTCAAGAACCTTTCCATCACTCATATTTTAATTATTTTTAAATAATAAAATCCGGGAAAATGCGTACAGCGTTGCACTCTTTACTCCAAATAACAGTCAAAGAGTACACATTTATAGCAATGTACTATGTTACTATGTATATCCCATATGTTTCCTTACTATAACCTATACTGTACCAATAAACATACGTTACATATTATAATGTATACTAAATTACACTACAATAATTATTACACACCTGTTGCATTAAATCAAATCCCTATAACAACAACATCGAGCGTCTCAAATTATTTTAAAATGTCTCGCCTATATATATGCTATGCCTTCTGACTCTTAACAATGCAAAAACAGCCATATACCATAGCTTAATAATGCATGGGCGACTATAGTACTACGACTCATAAAATTAAATTAATTATTATAAATCGTGGATTATTGGCGGAAAGGCTGATTTGCAGCAGAGCTGCTTGTGTACTATAATTAATAATTACTCATCTGAGCACGTGTGGATTTTCTTCCGAATGAGAAAATTCAATCTGAAACATGAATAATTCTGAGAATTTCCTCTCTCGTCGTCGCTCTGGATTTCATTTTTAAAAAATTAGAAACCATCAATATATGTATGACCCCTCTTTAGGTTTTGTGAAGATGCTTCTTGTACTAGTGTTGGTCTTGGTTTATGTGTGGCGTCCACACACACAACATCATATGCACAAACATATATTATAGAGGAGGAAATACTAGTTGAAAACTGTACAAAAGTATAATATGTATCTAAATGAAAGAAGGCTGTTAAATGGATGAATAATAGTAATAATAAGAAGAAAAAGAAAAGAGATGGAGAATTGAGAATTGAATGCTGCATGGCATGGAATGGCATATGGCCGGCAATATAATGTTCCGTATAAGGTGAGCAAATTTTTTTTTACCCACACACATTCCTTATTATTGCACACACACACACACACACTACTTACCAGCACATGCATTTTCCAATACATCCTTACAGTTACATATTGAGCAATCCCTTATTTATTTTTTTACACCTACCCACCACCACCAACAAATCCTTAATAATATGTAGTTGACACCCACACACACACACACACACACACACATACACACAACATGTACATATACATGCCAATAGCAATAATAGCATTATTATATTGCACATGGCCCTGCACATGTACACCGCCATGTGTACAGCCCATATTATGTGTGTGTGTTGTGTGCAAACCACCACGAGAATAATCTTGACTCTTTCTTTAGTAGTAGTTTAGGTACTATATTTATTGTTCATATGTATGTGTGTGTTGTGTGTTACAGCCATCAAAATCAAAACCATGGGAGAAAACAAGTCACAAGAAGTCATATAATAATAATAATAAGAGAGCAACAACAACAAGAGCTTCAAAAACTCCCCATTTCAATTCCTCCCACACTCATTCATCTGGAATATCATTATATATATACTGATTATTAGTACTCAAAACACTGAAAGGAACTAAACTACACGGTCGTCGTCGTCGTCGTCGTCGTCAATTTTTAAGGACACCATCTCAAGTATAGAAGCCTCATAGCGTCGTCGTCAAGGTAGTCGAAAAAAAACCATCATATGTGTGCAAAATACATGCATACGGTAATTCATTAATAGAAGGCGGAGGATCCCAACGTGCTATTCTCTATCCCTTCAACACACAAATTTCGCACTTTTTGATACTTCCTTGACTGAGAATGAGAAGAGAGAGAGAGAGAGAGACAGACAGAGACAGAGATAAGGATCTTGAGAAATCGGTAAATACAACAAGATATGCTATTTGAATCTGATTTCCCCATCTCTGATCTGCTCTTTTGCTCTGATGACATTGACAAAGCCAACAATAAATGATTCATGTGGGTGTGTTCGCTATATATGTTCCCAACAATATTTCCGTCCGTCCGCCGTCCACACAGAAAAACTTCTCAAACCTGCTTCTCCTCCTTCTTATTCTTATCCTCCTTCGAATATCCACAAGGGACTCACAATAATCCCAGAGACCAATACAAAAATATGCATAAACAAATTAATGTAAAATCAGCGGTAAATAAACAGCTCCTTCATAAATTCTTTGTAATCCTTAATACTTATTATTACTGTCAGGCAAGCTCTTATTGTTGACGAGGAGCCCGTGGGCCAGACTCTCATTTATGTAAAATACTTTGAACAGAATCTAAATCTAAATTCCTATACATAATACATTTAAGCTACTAGGTATTCCTTTTTCCAGGAGCAGCAGGAGCAGCAGCAAAACCTTTGGATTTCATATAAATCAGTAGACAATAAGTATAATACATAAAATGCAAGAGATCTGCGATGAAATCATCCTGAAGGCAGTCCGCTCCATGACTCTCCCAGTATTTCCCATTCCATCACATACTAGTAATCATGTTAATAATAATAATGGTAAAAAAATATAAAAATTCCGTATTTTGACTCTCAAGAAACTTTCTACCAATACTAAACTATACTAAAGTTGTATGCAGTTCTGCATATTACACAGTTCCTATACTACTAATTCCTTTGCTAAAAAAAATATCCACTCTTTTTTTTAGTAAATTCAAAAAATAATAATTCCACCACCAGCAGGGTGTAGTAATCATCTACTTAATTATATGAGGATTCGTCAAGTCAACTGTGTGGCACATGTAATCCCTCATCATAATCATCATCGATTGCCCCTCAAGTAAATAACTTTTCCTTCTATAATTATAACTTGCGTGCGAATCTCATCGCCCTACCACCGCCAGCCAAGACTTTGAAATTACTCCAAAAACTATAGATCCTTCATTTGGTTTGTAAGTGCAAACTGGAATCATTATTCGAGTGCATGAAAAATGTGTTCCAAAATTCAGCCAGCAGCATATAAGTATACATAGAGGGGATATAGTAAAAGAAAAAAAATTATTTATTCTAGATTCTATAGAGGTTCGGCTGGAAAGACTGCTGATTTTCTGGACGGCGTCTCAAGTTATCTATCACTATCATAATAAGAAGAAGAATAAGAATAAGCCTCTCGATTCTTATAATGACCACCACCAGTACCAGCACAAGCACCAGCACACAAAAACACCAAAAACTACTTTAACCGTCAGAGTTGATATAGCCGGACTATTAATCATATAATTATATCGTCGGGATGAAGATTCAAAAAGTACTAAATTCCTGTATGTTAAAACTATAGGAATTGGTACATTGGGGATCTTCCGCCGATTATATGTAACAATCATATATACAGGAAAATACAACATTATTTACATACATATTCGTATATATTAGCTATCCTACTCTAATAGCTGACACACACTAGACTTAGGGAACGTCAGACGGGTTATTAGGAGTCATCCTCTTCGACACTTTAATTGATACCCACATCATCCGACATCACAAATAAATCTTCTCATTAACTTAACTGACTCAACTCTCTCTCTTTCTCTCTCTTTCTTAGTTTTGCAATTTTGGTGGAAACGCCATCGGCGGAAGGTGAGAGATAGCCCTGCGGTCACTATATCAGCTGTAATAATAATTTATTATTATACTAACAACGCTACAAACTCCAGTCGGTTCAGCATGAAAAGGCGCTAAAATAATTTTTAAGCCATATAACGTTAACGTTACGATAATTATAGCACCTTTTTTCATGTTTAACCCAAGATATGGTGCCAATATTTTCCACACACACGCACAGAGACTAAATTACCTGAGAAATCTAATAATCAGCTTGGATATAAAAAATTATATAAAAGATTCTGCACACCATAATATCCATCTATTATACATATGTAGCTATGTAAATCATTATTTGTACAAATCTTACTTTTGAGTACATTTTAGCAGCGAAAGTACTCCAGAATATTGTTAGAAGGACAATGAGAGAAGTATTTAAATATTTGTGCGTGGGAGATGACGATCGAGGATATAGCGATGATGATGACAATATTATAAACCTTGCTCTATCCTCATACACCTCAAGTGTGTGTCAGTCAATACATTAATAAGTTAATCATAATTAATAAGAAGATGCCATGCTACCTAACCATGCTAATTATTACAGGTAATTGCAAGTATATAGTTATATTTAATATAACGCTTCTTCAGCTCTCTGACTATATCTATGTAGGCAATATAGACGTACTACAAAAATCAGCACAGCCGATTATATTACGAGTTGGAATAATTCCGGCGAGGGGATCAACTTTGATTGTTAAATTATTGGCAGTACATGTACATATACATACATACTTATGATACGACAATGATATTGTTCTTGTTGTTGTTTAGTATTATACTCTAAAGTTTTTGAGGTCTGGGTTTGGTGAGTCAAAATCCTCGCATCATCATCATTGTCATAATAATATGGACGCATATTGCATAACATAATATACACAAATGCATATATAAGTAAGTAGTTATATGAGATGAACGAGTTGGATTGTCAAGAATGAGAGATATAGATTTAGCAATTGGGTGTGTCCGAACCAAGGTTTTTCACTATATATAAAATAATATTCAGACTCAACTCATACCATATAGAATGGAATGCATAAGCCCAAACACAAACACTACTACTTATTATTATTATTATGATTTAAGCCATCCCTACCCGCGACACGTACGACGACAACGACAACGACAACGTGTCTCATATAGTCTCAAGTCTCAGGTTCCAACAGCATCTTCACAATACAAATCAACACACTGCACTGTTTTAAAGCTACTCATTATTGCGATATACATATATATGGACGATTAGTAAACAACACATGGTTTTTTCCCCATTCATTAACATTACCCTTTTCGTAATTATGTAAGTACTAAGGTACTCGCCAAAATATTTCACACGTCCTTGTCATCATCATGATTTAGAGAATGAGGGAATAATCAAGAGGATGCAGTCAAAATTAAGATTACACAGAAGAGTAAATAAATGTCCTGAAAATAATTATTATTACTATACTGATTGGAGATTCCAGGGAAGTTCACGCGGTATGACGAATCCAATATGTAATAAGGATAAAAAATATTAAATTTCCCTCATATCATATCTTTAAACAACATGTACATACTTTTCCGTCTACTCCATTTAGGATTATGACATACATATGAGTTCCATGAAAATAGAGGCGAGTCCAAAGATGACATGCTCTATGCAATATAGTATAGAACATAATATGTGTTTGTGTGCCTATGTGTCACAAATGTGTGCAATAATCATGATGACTCCTGCTAACAAAAAAATAAAAATATATATGTGAGTGAGTGGGACTCAGGTGATAAAAGACAACTGAAATGCCAAGGCATGATCATCTGTATATTAACAACAACAGAAATAATTAACAACAACAACAACAAGAACAACAATAACGGCTGAGCAAACCTAACCAAACCAAACCAAACCAACCGTCATTCTTTAGTTTCCTTTCCTTTACTTTGCTTATTGTGACTATGTTGGGTTTGGTTGGGTTGTTGGTCCTCCTAACTTATTACATATGCAGAGTCTCAATACTAGAATGATTGCAGAACTTATAAAAAAAATATTTTTGCAGAGAGAGAGAGAGAGAGAGAGAGATGAAACAACTGACTGACTGACTGACTATGTATATGAGTTTTGTATGGGATGTCCAATTTCGGGTGTGCTAATGGATGGGACTGACAGGCCAGCAAAGCTAGCAAAGTCTGCAAAGCTATAGCAGAAGAGATGAGAAGAGAGAAGTGACGAGGATTCTGCGACCTGAATTGACCAAATATGGTCCGGAACAGCTCAAAGAGTGAAAGTGGTGGTGGTGGTGGTGGTCGTCGTCGTCATCTCTCACACATTGCACATACTACTACGACGACTACTAAACTACTAGTAGAAATCATTAGCTACATAGGTACATCTTTCTTTTTGAGCAATCCTCACCAAATACACAACACACACACACACACACAATTTTAAGTATCTCAGTCCCCATTATAACACTGACTATACCTATATGATGACTATAAGTGATTCTTCTTATTATTATTATTATTATTATTATTATTATTATGAAGGAAATCAGTGCACTCCACACTCATCCCATATACCCGAACATGTATTAATTACATGATAGGTAAATCGCTATATAATTAAGCTTATATAAGTAATTAATTATATATGAGACTGTATATAGTACAGGGACATATATATAACATAGTCATCTCAAATGGAGAATTAGTACCGATAATTAATAAAAATCATTTCCTATACATTCCTTATAATAATTATTACACTTAACAACTTTTACATGTATGTACATACATATTATTACAATGCTGACCGGCTTAAATTCTGTCCTCTGCAAAAATATAAACACCGCAATCACCTATATGATATCCATACGTACCTATTACCTACAGTACCTATACATATAACATATATGTGCTCCTATAGTACTTAAGACTATATGATGATAAATTACATATGCCGTTGTTATTACTACCAATCTCCATATTATATACTTTAGTATATACTTATACTCATATACAGAAGCCCATGTGTACTTTTATACATATTAGTCTAATGTTTTGTAAAATCATCTGTATCATCATCTCATATATATCTCATTTCATTTCATCCCATGATGATGATGATGATGATGACCACACATTACAACAAGAGCAACAATCATAAACAACAACACGTCGTCCACTTCTTTCACGTGTGTATTAACTAGCGGACAAAACACATGTATGTTATACAATAGGAATCAACACCATCGGCGAAGGATCCCAAAACAAAAGTACTAATTTGTATCCCTTCAATACAGAAATTGGTACTTTTTGATACTTCGCCGAGGATGTACATATATTAATTATTAATATTATTACTAAATTATTATAAGTATATATGAAATCCTTTACTATAAGTACAAAAAATACATTGAGCTCATTGCTGTGAAATATAGATATTGACCCATAAAATCAAACTGTACTTATATAGAGATAGAGATAGTATACCATTCCTTATAGGAAGCAATGTGATACATTAATGAGGATCATATGATTTTATATTATGGTGATATAATTTCTCCATCATCATTTAATTTAAAAGAATTAAAAGGTGCTCTTAACAACTCCTTAAGATAAAATGGTTTTTATGTCAATTCCCTATATATCCCTTTATTCTATACCTCTAAACACATTCACTTTCTTTGCATTTTTAATCAATATACTTATTTAATACTTTTACTTAATACATTATGACCCTTCAAAAGTATTACATAAGTCAAATAGGTACTTATCGTTCGTAGAGAAATAAATAAATAATAATAATTAATTCATTATTAACTAAATATAGGGAATCATCGGCTATATGTAACATATCAAGAGACTAATATTAAACATTATTATATTATTATTAACTATTTTTAAAGAAATCTTGTATTTTTTTACCTTGGTCAGGTGCTTGTTCACCCATTTGGTGAAGGTTTTCTTTTGGATCGCATCTCGCTCATCTGAAAGAAAAAAGGATTGACAACAACAATAAGATCACAATTATTCCATTATATTTAAGTCCGGAGGACAACAACATTCCATTTCAAAATTTTAATACAAAAAATTATTTATATTAACTCTCCAAAATATATAATTAATTAATTATTTAATCACTGTAGTCACACACGCTTCAAAATTCAAAATATTGCTGATTAATAATTAATTATTTAAAATAAATAAATAAATAAATAAATAAAAAATAAATAAATACACAAAAAATCATCAAACACATTAAAAATCATTACAACACGAACAAATGGATTAATGCATTTTTTAATTATTATTATTATTATCATCATTATTATTGACTCAATCGTATATAAGTCAAATGACGCGACACACGTTATTATAATTTTTACGTCATCTGAACTGTTCCACTCATCGTCGCGGCCATGGTTTTTCTAATAATTTATATCATCAATATTCAACAATCAGTCTCTTCTGATTTTTTTGACAGACACCTGCGTATTTATGTAGAATATTGGCTTTTGCAAAATTTCAACATCCTTTTTTCCGAATTGCTCAATCTCTCATCTCGTTTGGTAATAAATAAATAAAAGTCAAGAAATAAATAAATAAATAAATACATAATAAATAAAAAATACAGCGAATTTGGAATCAACGTCAGAAATGGAATATATAGGAAATCCTATGCACAGACATATGAAAAATTTTCCCTTGCTAACCCACAGGGAATGTTAATAATGATTATTAGAAGAATTGTCAGGGAAGGATCCCAAAGTGCTAATTTCTATCCCGTCAATAATACAAAAATTAGTACGTTTTGAAACTTCCCCCACCGACAAATACGATATGCTTTAAAAAAGGACAAAAATATGACGAAACGTCGGCGGAAATCTACCGTTTTACGAATACAATGCTTCTTCTGTTTATTTACATTTATCATCATCTCCTCTCTCTCTCTCTATGCATTTAACTTAAATTCCCTTCCACATCCTGTGTGCCCCCATGAAAAAAACTATTCTCGGCAATAATAATTCCCTCTCATACACACACACACACACATTTTTAAAGTGAGGAACACACCGGGGGCACATCCGCCGACGGAAAAAAACCAACAACAATACTATTGCGCTGGAATCCGCATAATATAAAATCCAATGCTAAATTTATGGATTATTATAAACAATTTTTTTTAATTTTGGGCGATACTTATTATTATGATTCCTTATGCCGTAATAAGTAAGCAAGTGTATATAATAATGTGGGAATAATCAACAACAAGAACAGCGGCGTGGATAAAAATATAATATTCCTAATTCCTATATAAGTACATAATTTAATAATATGCATAATAATATAATTATATGCACAACTAATATGCCACAAATGATTTGGATTCCTTCCACACAAAGTGATTTGCAGCCTGAATAATAGCCTCATTGTCATCCCTTATTTCCATCTTTTTTACACCTATAATTTGATGATCCTTGACACACACACGAGCAGGCAGAATCCTTCTTGAATGACGATTCTGACTCGATCTTTATTGTGACCGGCGACGGATTGCGATTGTTAACATTGTGACACCTACAGTAGTACATTCACAATTATTATTATTCACATCATCGCACCTGCTCTCAGCTCTGTCAAAATCTAAACCGGTAATTTTAAAACTCTTAAGATACTGATAATAATTGTAGGGATAAATAAAAAAATAAAAATAAATAAAAACAATTTTTTTTAATTATTTTTTTTCATTTTAAAAAACTGGTAATAAATTTTTAAAAAATAATTTAAAATAATTAAAACACATGTAGCTACATGTATTAATATTAGTTATTTATCCATTCCGACCACATGATTTAAATAATATTTGGCAAGGGAATCGAATTTAATTCGTTAAAAAACGTTATTTTGTGCAGGATATTTTGGCTCCTCGTGGGAGATTTGACAGCAGTCAGGAGCTAATTATACTTATACTTGAAAATAAGAATAACTCCTGCCTTTTACTCCTCATGGGAAAAACTGTTTTTGTTCGCCTATTCGGTGATGATTTTGTGGTTGAACTGATGTCATCATGCATAGATCGTCAGCAGTGGATAAATAATAATAAATTACTCTCTTAAACAGCAGATGACCGCAGAGAGAGATAGAGAGAGAAGGATTTAACCTTGTGGACATATGAAATATAGATACATTTAATATGTATATGAGCAAACAGGTTAAGCAAACCAAACCGAAATCATGACAACAGTTTTTGTGGCGATGATGATGACAGCAGATGATACATAGCAACAATAATCAGAACACTAACGGGAGATTCACAAGATTCACAAAAACAATATACTGTCCCTTATGCAATTATTATTATTATTATTATTGTTATTAGTACAATGATAACCACACAAAATATCGGAGAACTATTTGGAAATCATCTATAGATGAAGAAAATGATGCATCTGCCTATATGAATTATTTAAGGTGATTAGTCAAAATTCCAAAAAAAAAAAAAAATGAAACTCATTTTCATGCTAAAAACCCTGTACAATCCATAACAAAATTCACACGGGATGAGGAAGATGCAGACTAAACGATCTGAGAGAATGAGTGAGAGAGAGAGAGATAGAGAAGAGATCACATCACAACAACAACAACAAGAGGAGGAACACGAAGAAGAAGAAGAAGAAAACCAAACGAGGAGCAAACCGAGAAGGATGTTGAATATTGCTTGGCCGTACCTACAACGTTGATAAAAAATGTCCACAAATCCCAAGACCAACCTTTGAACTTGGACAAACTATCTTCATAGCCCTGCTTGTCTTCGCCATGGTTACCAAACTCATTGTCTTGGGGATCAAATCCCAATCTTTCTTTGTAGTATGACTGGGTTGACATGATGATGACAGAAGAAGAAGAAGTAGAAGAAGGAGAAGAAGAAGAACAAGAGTATGACTTCCGTCCACGCTACTCCCAATTTAGTAGCTTTTTACAAAATCTACGGTAAACACGGATTTTTTTAAAAAGTCGCTCCTTCACAATAATTATTATTATTACAAAAACGAACTTCTATTTAACCACCACAATAACAGCAGCAGCAGCAGCAACCACAAAAACACACGGGCGTCGTCACATCCACCAAAAACAACAAATATAATCTTTGCCGAGAGATTCAGTAAGTTAAAATTATATTAATTATTATTACACAAAATATATATTTTTTTTTAAATAATTAATTAATTAAAATCACACGTTTTAAATTTTTTAGATAGATAATACAAAATCAATTTTTATATATAATTATTAAAAAATAATTCTGTAAAAATCCCGAATCGAGAGGAATGTCAGTACACTTTAATAATGGTGAAGTGACAATATTTGACTGTTCTGATCACAGGAAACTTTTCCCCAAGGATTTATCGTCTGACTTTTTTCGACTGCCGGGAAAGACAGAGGAAAGGGTGGCACTGATAATAATTTTAATTACTATTTTATATGGCAGTGGCAGGAGTGGCAGCCCGGCGGCTTGTCCACCAGATCGGTGGTTCTCGATCTCTACTAAATTACTATAATTTCCACGCAAAATTTGCGTCAGTCAGAATTTATTCTAATCTTAACGGAAATTGAGAGGGAAAACACAACTTTTGATCAATTCCTAATACTGCGCTACACACTTTGATATTATCGGAGTGAAACTACAGCAGAAGAGAAACGATTAAACTCAAATTTTTGAGAGAATTTTGTGACGGTGGTGGTGGTGGTGATGGAGATTTTTTGAGAGAATTTTTCGAAAAATACTAACAACGAGAAGAGAGATAAGAGCCAAGAAATAGTGTACACAAAACGGAATGGTTATGGTTGGTGACGTAATGAAGAATCTTTTCTTTGGGCGATGATGATGATGATGATGATGATGAGGCAGAACCCTCACATATTAAATGACTTTTCACTTGCACTTCCAAATCATAAGTGAGTCGTGGAAAAGGGATTTGGGACAGGTAGACCATTCAAAAAAGCTCACAGCAACTCCAACAAAAATCTTTCTTCTTTTTCTTCCTCTGATTATATTATACTCCTATGCTCTTCTACACCGCCAACACATCTTTTCGCATGCTCCCTTTTTCGGACATTGCACGACGACCAAGACGACCAAGACGGCCAAGACAACGACGATGATGGCTCGATCAGCAAAGCCCTACTTCGACCTTCTAGGTCGAATCTTTTTTTTCCTTCCCTATACTATGTACATACTTATACTATACATACTACACACTTCATATTAGGGCGGATCAAGCCCACGCTTTTCATCCCTAATACGACTCAAATTATCTTTCTCTCTCTCTCTCTCTCTCTCTTTTTCTCTCTATCCTCGTCACTTTTGTCCGAACAACCACAGTTTCGTATTATTATTCTGATTCTCGCAACTTCATATTATATATTCTCCAATAGAACATGTACAAGTATAAGTATAAAAGAGATGATCAATAATTTTTATATACAATATACACATGGGACACCCACAACATTTCTCCTTCAAGAACAACATCCACCACCTTCCATTTACGAGCCCAACACTCACACTCACACACACACACGTTGCTCAGTTCAGGTCTCAGGTAAGTAAACCTAATTGCATCTCTACTCTATACGCATTCTGCAACAACGGCAAAAATCCACTCTCTATATTTTATATTATGAATCTGAACTGAACTGAATTGAAACATTTAATATACATAAATACAACAAGAAGTATATCTACTAGGTATTTCCTATATATAGTCCACACTTTTTATTTCCACCACCACCACCAACCACCAGCAACAACTTAAATGAACGAGCACTATACTGCCAATAATGAATTTTTTCACAAATTCATATACCTATATACATATGTAATATAAGTATATAAGTACCTACACAGAGATATTACACACATGTGCTATATACAAATATGGATGGAGGAGCCGCACCACACATTGTAAGTACATCACTCACACACTCACACACACACTCGCTGATTTTTTAGTCCGTCCACCACCATCATCATCACCATCCCTCCCATACTTCTCCCATATGTTTCTTGGACACGGGCTGGAGCTCAACCCAAATCCCGCTGACCCTCCGGGAGCTCCCTAGCTGGAAAGGCCCGGCCGAGAATACCCCGTCAAGTACGGATTCCCGGATCTTGAGCAAGACCCAGTGACGGGAATCCACTTTTAATCCTTTATTAGTATTAGGAATCCCTATACACAGATGCTGTGTGAGCCCACGGACGGAAGAATGGAGATATAGAGAGGAGAAGAGGGAAATTGCTTCGATACAATTAAGGAATTAAGGAACACACGCTCTTGTTTCTTTTCTCTTGCTCCTCATATGCTCCTGCTTATCCTTAGTTATAGTTAGTTTAGATAGTTAGTTAGTTACTTTTGCAGTATTGATCTTCTCCGTGGTTAAATCCTATAAGTATTACATATTACACTACAAAAATGTATCTTTGCAAATCAGCCGGCCCACGTCCAACCTTAATACAGAAAGAAGCACGTGTGGCATAGCGTGGAAAGCATTCAATGTACTTATATACATGTATACATTGGCTTCGAGGGTTGGTCACACACTTCAAATAAGTACAAAACACAAGTAGTAGTAGTGGCAATATTATAAAAAAAAAGTTTAGCTATAAAAGCTCAATGGAGTTGAGTTGGGTTGAGTGAAGTTGAGTTCAGCTGAATTGAGTTGAGTTGAGAGAGCAGAATCAAAGAAATAAATGCATGTGTTTTAGAAACTCTATTTATTATTATTGTTTCTTCTTCTTATTCTTCGTCTTGCTACATGAATGCTTCGCTTATTGCTCTCAAGACTCCAAGACTCACGATATGATCAGCAGCAGGAGCAACAAGTGGATGGAAGTGATAATAGACAGACTAAATTAGATTTTCCACTAACCATTTCACGAACGAACTACACAGACGAGAAACAACAAGACATTGAGCAGAGAGCAACAAGGTTTTTTTTTTAAATCTTCACCTCCTCCCGCACTGTCCACAGGACTTATTGCTCTACAAGCACTAAAAAGTAGATACAAATTTTGCACTTCCAGTAGTAGCAGAAAAGCAAAAGAGCTTATTTTTATTCAGAGGACTGAAAATTCTACTATAGCAGCATAGCATAGCAACACTGTCATATATCTTTGGGGAAGTATCACAAAGTACCAATTTCAGTGTTGGAGGTATAGATATTGGTACTTTGGGATCCTTCGCCGACGATATGTACTTATATACATGTTATACTTATATGTTAAAAGTATGATAAAGGAAATTAATTATCCTCAACGTACTTCCTCAACAGCAAGGAGGGAGCTATATGCTGACTAATCCAGTTTTGCGGCAGTAAGTATATAGTTAGTTAGCAGGATGCTCCTGGCAAAATTGCTGAGCACGCGGACATAAAAAATATAAACGCTTTAAGTATCTATACATCTCTATCTACATAAATGTATATTACAAATTGTAATACCTATAAATAAATGCAAGGGATAGAGTATACAGGATAAAGAGTATCGTCACGGTCAAGTTTCAAAAAGTACTAAAATTTCTGTATGTTGAAGGTATAGGAATTGGCAAATTGGTACTTTGGGATCCTTAACTATGTAGTCGGCCAAGTTTCAAAAAGTACTAAAATGTCTGTATGTTGAAGGTATAGGAATTGGCAAATTGGTACTTTGGGATCCTTAATTATATCTTTAGTCAAGTTTCAAAAAGTACCAATTTCTATGTTGAAGGTATAGAAATTGGTACTTTGGGATCCTTCTCATCGAGAATAACTATGCAAGGAAGGCGGAAAAAATAAAATAATAAGTGCAACAGTGTAGGAATAATAATAATAATATGAGGAATATTTGTATTAAGAGGAAAACCGTGCACCGTTTACAGCGCGTGATGAGCTTTACTTATATTTTTAGCTTTAACTTTACTTTACTATACAGATACTTTGTATTGTAGCACTTTCTGCATTTCCTGCACGTCGTCATCGTCTTATTTTGCATTCGTGTACTTATTTATATGTAATCATGGGTAAAAATAAGAATTCCACAAGGATATTATACTTATAACATTTATTTAAATGCACAACAAGTCATTTAGGCGCTCATTTAAGTCATTTATCTTTTGTATGTAAGTAGTACTAATAACTACTACAACTAAAACTAAAAGTATTCTAATCTCCTACTATAGGACAGAAACTGCATCATCGACTTGAAGAATAAGCGAGAGCGGTTATAGAGTGATTCGTCAGTTACAGCTTCGTCAGTCGACATTTCGTCAGCCATCATTTTGTCAGCCACTGTTTGGTCAGTGAAAACGAACATTTCGTCAGTTGTAATCACCATGACGACGGTATCAACTTCACCTGTATGATTCGGGTGGGTGGTCATTTTGCATAGTGAGGGATAAAGTTAAGGTCACATACATGGGTAAAAATTATAAGGACAAATAAATATGTAATTAGGGAAAAAGTAGCCTGCATGGGTAATATTCCTTTGCCAGCGCTGTAAGGGTTAGGTGTCATTTAAATGAAAACCGTACAGCCCTGCTATGTTGTCCTGCAAGGGCAACATGACCAGCGGTCATCCCATAGCCCCGCGGATGATCCCAAAAAAATTGTGAAAAAATTGCAAAATCCTACGATATTCACAAACATTTCACTAAATACCACATTAATATAATAATTATATTTAATTTAATTATTAAACTTTAGAATTCATGGAACTTTTTAGAAAATTTGTTAAACAAAATTTTTATTATACCTAAAGAGTTCTTAAAGGATTTTCATCAACTTTTGAAGGAAACAAAGGCTTAAATGGAAGAAACTTTACTTAAACAAAAGCATAATGTGACAATTTTTTTTCCGTTGTCATTAAGTGTTGACAAAAAGTTGAAAATCAAAAAATGTTACAATTGCGTAAATCAAAGGTTATGTCTTTTGTATCAGGCTAGGTTATTAATGAAGTAATTTTAACTTCCAAATGCATTTCTAATTTTTTGATAATAAGCTACCAGGCAAAAACATTTATTTGAACTAGTTTCACCAAAATTAAATAAAATAATGGTTTGCCCAACAAATAAAATTAATTTCGAATAGGTTTTAAGTTGAAATAGTTATAACTATACACAACTCATTAAATTCCTGGAAATGATCTTGTTGAAAAGAGGAGAAATTGATAAGGATGAGTCGACTGGGAATGTACAAGTATGCATCGTCAAGGGGCAACACAATTTCAGGACATCAAATAAATTTCATTCAATAATTGATAACGATTTTTTATGACAATAAAATTGTTTTTCTGTCAACTCAAAATAGAACCTTACTTTATCTCTATCTGATCTCTTGCACCACATCTTTTTCAGTATCTCAACAAATATTAAATCGTCGCAATAAATTTCAAGTATTTTGAAATGTCAAAATAACATTTGACTCCGCGAAAATAGGTAATTTGTTAATTAATGCCAACGTGTAATTGATTAAAACAAGTTTTATAATTGAACAATTTTGTGATTTTAAGTACAAATTTAGTACATAATTTGCTATTATTTGATTATAGCTTATGTAATCTACCTTCGATTTTGGATATTGTCGGCTTGTTAGATTTATATTATAATTGCCTTTAAAATGAGCCATCATACATTGCTCTGTCGCTGTTGGTTTGGACATTATGCCCCCAAAACAAATTTGTTTCTAATAAAGCTTGTTATTTTAGCACTTTTGGAACAGTATATCTAACAAGAAACAAAAAAGTGGGAAAAACCAAAAATATGCTCTTGTTCAGCAACATTTTCTTAA
>JAQGAK010001534.1:0-30567 GCA_034696945.1 Lipothrix lubbocki | reverse complement strand
GGTGGGGGGGGGAATTTTAGGACAATTATAATTTATTATTCATATAATAGCTATTATTAAAATCGAATATTATATTGGTGCATATAAAATTACGAAGTGGGGTAAATTTCCATGGGGCATGTCATATACCATTAGTGGTGGAAAGTTTATAGAAAATATATTGGCTAAATTTTAATAGACATTATAATATTGCGATAAATTTATTATTTCGGTTATATAATACTGTGACAAATATTTAATAGCGTTAAAATGTAATAGGTTAAACGTATTAGTTCAAATAAAATAGCAGGGATTTAACATTTAAATTAATTAAATAGCGCCGCGTTTAGTTTTGTAAAGCGCTATAAAATATTAATTTGTATCACATTAGCGAGTTTAATAATTAATTTTAATATAACCAAAATTTTTAATTAGTCCAATGGCTATTGGTCAAAAATAAAATGTACAAAAGCAAATTCCGGTAAAGTCATGAAAACACTTTGTTCACGAAACGTTCCACTGTGATCAGCCCTTACTAATGCTGTAATGCTATAGAAATATGAGGGACGCAAGTGCTGCTCAGTTTCCCGGCCGACGAAATTGCTGACGAAATCTGCACTGGTTGAAGTTCTTGCTTAAGATTATAAGGGGGTGCATGTATAGGGGAGAAGTGAGATTTATATAAATGGAAAGACCCCAGCAGACGAAATATATGGAATATATATTTTTATGATTTCTGTATTTACAAACACGCTTATGTGCTAATTTAATTAAAATTAATCAACTCTTTTAAAAACTAAAAATAATATTGTCAAGCCCTTTGCTATTTTGAAAGTATTTAAAGTATTCATCTACTGATAATTCAGGCTAAAATTAGACTAGCTTAAAATTTTTTGTCTACCTGGTGGCTCTGTAGATTTTCTGATTTAAACAAAAGGAAAGAAACAACAAAAATACTGGGAATTAACTGGAACAAAATTAGGACTGAAACTTTCTAAAGACTGACAAACACTGCAGTTTCCTATATGGTATTCTGTACTGTTCCGTTTAGAGTTGCACCAAAAGGTGGACGTGCTTTTGGTAGGAAAATTCCCACGTTCTGTATATAGTAACCTCGCTCCATCAATGTATTCCTTTGGGTATTTTTCCACGTGTATCGAACAACTTTGCGGTCTTTGGGGCTGTTCAAGAATAAAGCTATCAATAAATTCATTACCCACCGTTGGATTTCCGACTAACACAATATTTGGCTTTTCCCTTTTTCTGTATTGATCCTTTCAACCTTTACAAGATCCAACAGTCTTTTCCTGTACAAATTTTGTCTTTCGCCAGTACAAATTTATTTTGTTTGCTCAAATATTACATTTTTTTAATTTAAAAAATAATACCAATTCAATACAGTCGCTTTCGTAAAATGATTTAAATAATTAATTTTATTGGAATATGGGATTCACATGTGAATTGTACATATGCATTACATTAAATTAAAATTGCAAATGCGTTTTATGTTAATTCTATTTTATTTTAATTAAATTTAAATAAATAATAATAATAATTAAATAAATAAACATGATTTATATTCATAATAAATTAAATAAATAAATATACAAAATAATGAATAGTCATGGCATTTTGTATTTACAGTCCCACAATCTTCAAACCATAAAGATTGCTAAATCCTACCACATTTTACAGAATTGCCACTCTCATGAATTCTGTTGTCCACCGGAGTGTTCAATTTTTGCAATATAAAAGAATTTTATAAACACGATATAAATAATTATTTCACATGGATTTAAAATTTTTAAATTAACCAACACAGAACATTAGCCATTTTAAATTCAAATTCTGTGTTTTTCTACACTCCATTATTGGGTAAGAAAAAAAATAAACGAAGGCTAATATTTTAACATTAGAATTTGTATTTACTATACTGAATAAACTGAATAAATATCTTAATTCCTATTTCCTGCGAAAGATTTGTGGTGAATATTTAGTTTGTTCAAGAAGGCGCTAGGGGATGCGATTTCTTGAAGGAATATATTTGAACGAACACATTTGTTCATCGTCAAAGAAATATTCCGCAAATATTTAAAGTGCTCGAATAAAGACGAGACAGGTGTACAATAATTGTGAAGTAAAGGGTTAAATAAACAAAATCAAATAATAAAAATTAGATTATTATTAAATTAATTGGAGTCTAATCCTTTTATTTAACTCTTTACTTTGTACTAACAGTATTTTATCTTTAATTAAAAATAAATTAATTAAAAGATTCCTACACGTTTATAATCTGTTTAGGATTTCCGTTGTACAGATTATAATATTAAATATAAAAAAAATTGTTGATTATTGCCATAACAATACAACAGGGTAAGCGAAAATAATTGCGTAAAAGCCGTGATTTAATTTCAGGTGTGAATTATTACTAAATTATTTGCATATGTTTTAATAATTTTGGAGTGTTGATTGTTGCAATTTTACGATTATTAGAATAATTGATAGTAATTAATTATTAAATTATTATTGTTCTTAATTTTACTGGAGAATTTAGTCAAATTGATCAATAGCAAGATACCGAAAGCAAAAGCATTTTGTTACGACACAAGACACAACGGTTGACGTTGGCGGTAGTCATGGTTTCTTTAAGAAAATATTGGTTAAGAGTATTTTATCCAGCTGAGAAATAATATTGTTTCACCTGATAATGTAGTAATATATTTTTAATTAGCCCTTTTCCGTATGAGAATTTTTGTGGATTTGTTGTTTTGTTGATTCATTCATCTTTACGGAATGGAATGATTTGTTGCATTATTGTTGATTACCATGATTCTACGATGACAATAACAATAGTGCATTTAGGATATGATGAATGATGACTAGAGTAAAGTTGTCAAAGAATATGTAAAAAGAGTTTCAATCTCAAGTCACTTTTGGTAATTTATTATTGGTGTTTTTGTATATTGTTGCAGGGAGTTGGTGGTAACTAAGGATCGCGATGGCAGATGATTTGTTGCTGGATCCGGATATCAGATTATGGGTATTCGTGCCCATAATTATAATTACTTTTCTAGTCGGAATAGTTCGTCATTATGTGGCCATGCTGCTATCTTCACAAAAAAAAGTGGAATTGGTCCAAGTTCAGGATAGTCAAGCCATGATCCGAGCTCGGATGCTGAGGGAGAATGGGAAATACTTACCAGAGCATTCATTTCTAATGAGGCGGGCATTTTTTAATGACGAGGATACGGGCTATTTCAAAACTCAAAAGAGACAAGCCGCTCCACAGAATCCCATGTCAGATCCTAGCATGATGACTGAAATGCTCAAAGGAAACGTGACTAATGTGCTACCAATGATTTTGATAGGAGGATGGATTAATTGGACCTTTTCGGGGTTCGTCACTACCAAAGGTTAGTGTTACTTAGCAAGCGGAATGTGGGGTGGAGTTTAATGTAAATTATTTTGTTTTTGTATTGTAATGTGTGTTTTAAAATGGTTTTGAACAATGTTTCAGTTCCATTTCCCTTGACGCTGCGCTTCAAGCCTATGTTACAAAGAGGTGTTGAACTCCAAACGCTGGACGCTTCCTGGGTCTCATCTGCCTCTTGGTATTTCCTTAACGTCTTCGGTCTTCGAAGTATCTACACGTTAGTATTGGGAGAAAATAATGCTGCGGATCAGTCACGAGTTATGCAAGACCAAATGTCTGGAGCTGCCATGGCCATGCCGCAGGATCCAAAGGCTGCTTTTAAAGCAGAATGGGAAGCTTTAGAAGTGGCTAAACATCAGTGGATTCTAAAGAATGTGGATAGGAGACTCGCTGGAATTACCGAAGATTCAGAAAAACTCAGCGCTAAGAATGGATCTTCTTGACCAGTGAGTGTAAATGTGAGGAGTGCGAATCAAGCAACATATGATTAAAAGATGCGCGGGTTACGTACATACACGTTTGTTTATATATTGAAATAATTGTTGAGAAATGCTAAAGATACATAACATCGAATACATTTTATTTACGTTTTTCCCGCAGAATACAATTGATTTAAAAGTTTCTTGATTCCTTGGAATATGTCTAAAATAATTATATAGTATTATAGTAACAGGGCAAACAAAACTGTCCATTTAATTCTTCCACGGACCACCGTTATCACACACATTTTAGATTTTATTATCGATATCATATAATATATAGTTCAAACAATATAAATAGGATTATACGTAAATAGTCACCATGAAAATCACAGCTGCGTGGGGAATCTTCTAAGTTATATGCCTATGTTATTATAATATTTACCCGAAAATAATCACTGTAATCGAAGTAATTACATAGAGGTTGAATAAAAACGTTTCTTGGTAATCGTAACATAAAATAAAGGTTCCAGCCATATAAAGGTTTCACAATTTTAACCATGTATTTATAGTATATGTATAGGTATTATTTTCAAATACAACATTGCTATATTACTCTAATCGTTAAAAATTCCGAGTATACAATTTCAAAAAAAATCATACCGGTTAAATTTCGGAAGAAAATCATTTCCTAATTGTATTTTTACATTTTGTATACAGTAATAAGTACACCAAAATCGAGCTAAAGTTAGGTATCAGAATAATTTCATCCAGTTATTCTTTAGATCCACGAATGTCTTTCCACACTCGCATTTTTTTTACTTATAAGAACTAGCGTCGCACTAAGTCAAGGAAGTTTTATAGTTAATAGAATCACAATGAAATACTTACAACCAACCAGATACACATACATACGATGTATTAAGTATCTAGTCTATATAGGTTTGTAGAAATTTTTATCCGTGTGCTATCGTTTTGTATACTTATAAGTAGTTAGTGTAGATAACGTATTTATATTATAGTTCTCGAAATCTTAATAGAAATGGTGATTAATACGTTTCAACGCGAATATTTTTATAGTTATATAGGATTCGATTGTTTTACTGACATTTGACGTTTACAGAAACATTATTTTAGCAGTTCTGTTTGAGGATATCCTCACACACAGTGTGTATATCGTAATAAATTTAAATTGCACTGTTTTCAAAAAAGCTGTAAATAACTCTTATAGTTCATCAATAACAGAGTTGCTGGTTGATGTGTGTGCTGATTCTGTAGTCCGATGAATATTGGCATCATCATCAGTAGTAGTAATATGCATATTTTCTGACTTGGGATTATTTGTACTGCCGGTATCAGAGTCCTCAACGCCACTTCGACTATTAACTTGAGCGCCTTCCTCTTCTCTTGTTTTTGGTTTCAATAAATTATCTTCCAACTGCTTCAAACTCAGTGTAGCTTCTTTGCCGTTACCACTGGAATGAATAGACTCTAGAGCATCTTTCAACGCACTCACACTAAATTTTCCATTACTGTACGATGTTATGTGATACTTTAGGGATTCTAAGTCCTCCTCAGCCTAAACAATTAGAAAGAGATTACAAAAACTTTAGAAAATATTCAAAATGAAAACGCAATGCACCGCAAAATAAATTGCGAAATCTTTTGCAAAACTTTCCAATAACAAAACTTACTTGATGTAGTATTTTTAAAGCTGAAAGGAGTATTTCATGCCATTTTTGCAACTCCAGTCGATGAAGGTCTTCTTGTTGTTGGAGAAGAGCAACCCATTCCTCATGATTGCGTGGCACATTTCTAAAATTAACGAGGTAAAGAAAAGAAATGCAAAATAGTTTAATTATTCTTCTACTTGAGCACACAAATGTATCCTAAATTACTTCTGAAATGCCTTACAAGTTACTGCAGATTTGAAGAATTAATCTTTAAAAAAATGTTCGAAGATATTTTATTAAATTTTAAGAAAGTATCAAATGGAAAATGATTGCGATACAAGTAAACATTTGAATCTGTCATATGTATCTACTACACTTCTAAGTATCTACATAAATAGGTAAGAGAAAACTTACTTAGGAAATGTAATTGGTTGAGGAGGAAACGGGAGGGGGTACTTGCTCGTCTCAAATCTTGTGAGCTTCACGTACAGGAATGCATTGAGGAGTAAGAGACAGGCTAAGACTCCTAAGATTATTTTCAGGACCACGGAGCTTTCAGCAGTTGTTTGAGAGCCCGATGAAACGGTTGCATTGTCAACTGCGAGTCCACCCGCATTTGGAATGCTTCCTGTTGACCGGCAAACAAGATACAGATATTAATATTATTCACGCTTAAAATATTAAAACCAATAACTAAATACAAACTTATAGTTAAACTCGCAAAGTGAGAAACGTAGAGATATTTATTTACCATTCCTCATTATACTTAAAGGCTGAATCGGAGTCACGTTGCACGGAATGCCGGGTGCCCGATTCTTCTTTCTTCCATTAGGACGTCTGGGAATAGCACCTTGGATGATAGCTGAGACTGGAGGAGACTGACTACTACTTTTCCCACATTCTTCTTTGAGAGCGCGTTCCAAATTAGTATAAAACTCTTCCAAACCGGCCCAAGTATTCTTCTCTATGAAACCTGCAACACACAAATGGACATTGTATGATAAGAGGAGGCTTCTTTTCCTTCTCTATCAAAATATCAATACATAGCTATATACTACTGCTTCTGGAATCATTCCGTTTTCCGTTTGCATTCATGTATAATAACCTTACAACAGACAACACACACCCTTTCCTGTCACTCCGAGACCAAAATAGAGTCTACCTCACTTCCTCCATTTTCCAGAATTAGACTACCTTATGTTTGATTACGTTTATCCTACACTGCTGAACACATAAAATCGATAAAACGTTACTCGTTATAAAAAGGTAAGTATATAATACAGCGCTTCTGTCACTACAAACAAACTCTTGAAGGATACTATTTGTATTTAATCGACTGTATGTACTATTTTATCTACGTAATGTATATAGACTTTTTATCACAAGAAATGTCAAGTTTTGCTTTCTCCATGGTAGCAAAAAAGCACATTAGAGGATAAAATACAAAAGATGATTTTCAAAGAAATACATTCTGATGATTCAACATTCCGTCAAATGGACTCAATTTTGCTGTAGTGCCTAACCTATGTAGTACTCCCGTGTTGGCAGCTGTACTACATTGCTGGCTATGCATGTTGAAGACCATCAATAACAATAAAATTGGCTAGAGTTCTAGTGCAAATGTTATTACAGGAGAATATTCTGTTGTGTGGAAAAATAGAACAAACTTTTAGATTTTATTTATACTTACCTTTAGTATATTTCCAGACTGACTTTTTATACTTGATTTGATTGACGACACACATCTTAGTTTCGTGCGGGGTTAAACGAGACAGACAAAAGTGAGTGGTGACATAAAAACTATCAGCGTATGGAATGCCAGCGTTTACGGACTCAACATCAATAGCGTACATTCGACCCGGCTTACTCACCGGTAGCATCACCTGCAAAGATAAAAGAATATTACTATACATTCTTTGACAGTGTCCATTCTTCGTTCTTTAATATTCACGTCCTTAAAAAAAGATTATCATAATAATCACATCTGTACAATATAAGTACAGAAAACGCATACAAACTTAATTCCAAAATAAAATACGGGTTATCCTTTCACTTTTTAAAGGTATTTGTTTCGTATTCCTAAAAGCATTTACGAAACCTAGGTAAGAAGAAGACATGACAAATTACTGTTACTAAGTACCTGTGATTCAGTTAGTTGGGAATGTTTCGGTCCCATGACGTGGTTGAGCGTGACGGTAAAAGATACTTGTCGGATTTTCTGAGATCCATCTGTGCTTTGTTGCCAAGGAGATTGAACAATATCTGAAATTCCAAAAAATGTCTTAAACATTCCATCTATTTAACATTAATTACAGAACGTGGTCATTATCAGCAATTAATTAGCAAGGGCGACGTGCAAATGTAGCACACTAGAACTAGAACACAGAGTTCCAAGAATGATGTTAGAATGGTGAAAAAACCACTTACCAAAAGTCTTTCTCGCAGTGTGAAAATCCAAAAAGAATTTTGAACTTGTAAATAACATTGTAAATAGATTATCAACATCTGTGGGAATGACTGCATTGACCAGCTCTCTACCCTCCGAATGCAACACAGGACATAATGGAATTTCAAGAGTTGAATCCTCTGTGAGAACATCGTGACTGTCGGTCACAATTTCATGCTCTCCTTCCGATTCACTGCTGTCGCTCACATCTGTGGTAGGACCACTGATTCCATGTCCATGATCTGGCAATATTAGCCCTCCCGGCGAGCTTTCACCGGAAGTGACAATTGCATCTAAAGGCAAGGATAATCCTGGGCCTAATTCGCTTGCACAAACCTGAAACAGCATGCAAATATAATAATTATTATTATTTAATTTGAACAGTACAACAGTTGTTACTAATATAATAAGTGCTTTCCCCACACTTTCAAAAATACTTTTTCTAATAATACTGTATCGTCATAGATAAAGTAAGTTTCATCACCGCACCATCTCCAATCCACCACCTAAATGGTACCGGACATTTTCCACAATATAAACCACATACTGAGCCACCTCAAACATAATTTTTAAAGCGGAAATACTTCATCCAGCTTTCATATAGAATCTATATGTAGTCGTCATAATATAATCTACAAATTGTGCAGTGCACCATAGACACAAAGCGGAAAACAACACCAATAATTCAAATGTAATAGAAGTGCGTATATACAGGAGTGCTAAATGCCAGTACGTTTCCTTTGCCCCATTTGTACAAGAGAATTCCTAGATCGTCACGATATTTTGAGTTTGGTGTGCTGGCTCGTAAAAATATAGACAAATAGTTAATTAAATTCAGCCGTCCGCGTTTTTTGATTGTCACCCTCGTATTCGAATTATTAGCTATGGCATGCATGCTGTTAGTAGTAGATAGCATCTCATCTCCCTGTAAATGCTAAGCTACGGCAGTCAAAAATCCTTAGTAAGCTTTACACAGCCTAAGTACATCTAGATATTTCACCATTGTGTTGGAATAACTTCGCGACTGCATATAAAAAGTGCACAGACATAACATCAGTTCGCAGTTTCACATTCACCATGTACAATATCAAATATCTCCACAAGTCTCAGTGGTTTGTCCACTCAAGCACGGGTGTTCCAATTAGAAATTAGTTGTAAGCTTTTTATATTGCCATATGTATGCTTCACACAAAATTTTTTTTTCCAAAGTTATTGTCCAAACCATTCCTTACAAACTCCTTTAGTTAAAATGATATTTCACAGAAAAAATTGTGGTGGGAAACATTAAGATCTATATTGAAAATAACGTTTAAAAGTAATCCCACATTGACAACACCTCCAAAGTATGGATTAAAACTTCTAAAAGAACTTCCACCACACTCACAACAGTTGTGAGCAACAACTAGTAAATTTCGGTTAAATGTATAGACACTCACTCAACTGGGCTTATATGGCTACATTAAAAATTCTATACATGTACAGTTTTGATAGTTCACACGTGCAGGTATTTATTACAGGTAGAGACACAGAGTTGGTGACAATGTGAAAAGTCTTTGTGTTCCATTAAAAAATAATACGATGATACTTCAGTAGCCTTCAAATACAATGTAAACACTTATTTCTCGAATCCCAACTACCTTATAGCTAAAATATAATATAAAAGAAACTTTTGGCGAACGATGTTTCTCCTTGCCTTTGTCAGGCAGAAATGGAACACACAGTATCTGAACCTTTTAATTTTCCATACACTCTATAAACACACTCAAGGATTCTTTAAATTGACACAAAACTATGTAAGAACACTTATCTTCTAGTTTACGCATCCATATTCTCTAATAAGTACACTTCCTTTATAGTGCTAGTGCACCATTAATTAGCCTACCAACAACCTTCTTCAGCTACAAAATTTATTTAAATACATAGGCACATTATTCCTCCTCATGCCGAATCATATCTTAATTGTATTGACCACAATGTCTCGCCCTCAACTTTTGCAACGACAGTAAAAAGAATAATTACAGACCCATATAACTCTTAGCAACTCGCAGTACAAAAACAATCCAAGGAAACGAAGGTAGTCCTTTACTGGTTAACCTCATAGTCATACCCCAATTGTGTGTGGCTACACATTTCTGTCTGTGGCAGTAAGTTGCTACAGCATCTTTAGTAGGACCTTGAAGGCTCAACATGATGCAGATGTCAATGAATTTGACATTAAGGATTAAATATTACCACACTGCAATATTTTCTGAGCAACTACCAAGTATAACCCCAACTGAACCAACAGACATCATTTGTATCTTTTATAAATTGTATTTGTTTTGAAGGTACTTCCAGAAATCAATACAAGTTCATTACCAAAGTAACTTGCACAAATACAGAGATACATACATAATACATAGAGACTTGTACACAGAAAGAAATAAGTTTATGTGACGCAAGTTGCATGCCTCCTTTGGGAAATGCATACGTAAAGGTACTTATCCAAATCAAACTTCGATCTAATAAAATATTATACTCATCATACGATGTAATATACTTAGGTAGGGTATGGGATTAAATATGTCTGAAATTTTCTAGAGGTTACGGGCCAGCCTGTTGCTATACAGTTTCCCATATTATATAAATACACAAACCACAAAAAAACATGTACATGGGCAATAATCCCTAAGCCATCAGAACGATGGATGTAACTTGAAAACGCTTATTAAAGAATTTATACAAACTACAAAATAAAAACGTTATTGATGGATACATACATATAAGTATATTTTGCAACTACTACCTACAACTCAACATTCGCAAAACAGCAGAGCAAAGCATTTTCATATTCATACTTATGTACAACTGTACAAGCCCAGTTACGCACGCAGAACATAGAGCACACAGTAGGAAAAATACATGGCACTTTGGGAACAACAATTTTCTTAGCTACCCGAACGGAGAGGACAATAATCGGTAGTTTCGTATTTAGGACAATGATCATTAAAAGTGACTCCTTATGCGTCAACAGGAATAGATGTCTATAAATAATTCAAGGTATTTAGTGCCGGGCATGTTGTTTCAGAATCACCGCATTATTCATAAACCTCTGCATTCGCAAGTATACCCTCACTGAATATAATCTCGGATGATGGCAGTTATTGCCGCGGAGGTAAGTATATGCATTTTGCGAATATATTAATATCTATTTGACTTTCCAATGAGGTATACCAAAAGCCAAATGCATATATAAGTACATTCTGCGTTTATTTAACATCACGGCATCTTCTCACTAATCAACATTTACGTTCTATGACGGCTTTGTATTATTATGTAAATAATATACTTCAGCAGGGTAATGTACTTGCGTAAGATGCTTTTATAATAATGAAGGAGTCTATAATAACGGATTTACAAAAAGAATCTATCTATATAATTAGTATACTCGTTCTATATACATGCACCCAAATGCACAGCAGGGATCACAGATTTGAGGAGAAAATTATGTTAATTTGAGTGCTGGCGAAAATAGAAACGGAAATCCTAAATTGAATTCGAAAGACGTTATAAGCACTAGATGCTTTAATGGGAAACTTCAGAAACAATGTGGAAAACATTAATAGGTATGTTTGAGCACACAAATACACAACAAATCGTCAGTCACCATAAAAGCAGCTCTTACAAGGAGAAACGCAGGAAGCAAAGCAGAGGTAACAAAGTGCTTCAGATCTATGAGAATGATTACCTAACTAGATGCATGTAAACAACTCGGATGAATGAGTCTGGACGAATATAAATTATCTATTACGCTAATGTCTACCAGTAAGAGTTTGTAAACTTGAAGTTCTCAATTCCAACATTAAATATAAGTATACATACACATAATTCCTACCCTACAGTAACAATATACGTATATCTGTAGTGGGAAGAAGTCAAGGAAACCCTGATTGTAGATGGAAGAAATACTTTACGTCTTGATTACAAACCCAAAAGTTGTAATAAAGTCCAACAATTTCCTGAGAAGTTGAACAAGTTAAATTTGATATAAGACATACAGGCTAAACATTTAGTAACAATTTCTTCCAAAGTACACCATGTACTAGGTTTTAGATCCTTCCCCAAAAGACGATGAGGAACGCCACAGCAGGAACCTGAGGGTATAGGTATAACAAGGAAAAACATGCTTACAAAGGGAAGGAAGTGAATTGTCAAGTAAGGTAAACAACACATTCAGCAAGATGTTGACCTACACAGCCTCGACGTGCAATTCCTTCAGCCAAAAACGTGATTGGCCCATTCCCTGAGATCAACGAATGCTTTTGATCTCCTACCTCAGCGGCATTGAGCAATTGAGCATGCACTGAAACTGTTTAGTTCATGTGTAGTTCTACTAATACCCTACACACTTAAATTATTGCTGAACTTTAGGGACACCGTTAATTAATATTAAGTTTATCAGGCGTGAGCATTCCGCAATGATGGTAACCAGTTTGAAACCTAAGTCTGCGGAAGCAGCTGTTTATGCTCCAACATTCAACTTTACTTACATTGTAAAAATCAATTGGATTTACTGTGTTGAGATACTGAGATTGTTATAAGTAGATATGTAAACACTAAGAAATTTATAACAAGGTGCAATTACTTAAAGAACTATGTATTTTAATACCCAAATCTCTTATCAAGCTGAACTGAATGCGTAAAGCACAGATGACCATGAAAAATAATGATGATTCCTTATCTCATGCTAATGGAAACCAATTACTATAACTATTAATTTACTGATTGGAATTTAAATCAATGTTACCTCACCTCACTACTTTCCCGCATTAGATGTCCCACAAAAGAACGATATAAGAGGAATAAAAACATAATATGAATAAAAGGATACAAAATTAGAATATGTATGATGTGTTAAAATGACTCATCGTGTGCATGACAAGAGAAATTTGAAATGGCTATAATAATAACTTGATAATTTATAGTCTGAGCTATTCATGGAAGGTAAACCTTATCTACTGAATAGAAAAAACACTTAAATTGTCATAATTGCAGTAAAATACATCTCCTGCAGGTAAATAATATACATTTAGCAGCAATGAATCCTCTATAATTCTAATAAATATTAGCAGTAAATCGAATGGGGTTCATTAAAGTTATAGAAACATTTACACCATTATATAGCGATTGCGTGTTACTTAACAACAGACGTTGATATACGTCTGTTGTATTGTAAAAACAGGTGCTTAATTTTCCCAGCAATAGAGCACCAATTTATCTATGAAAGCAAAAAATGACAATGTCACCGGCAATTGAACAAGTTTAGTGACATCAAGTAACTACTCATTAATAATCTGAAGTCGATTCTTCATATGACTAGCTATTATAATTAAACCAAGGTTAATTGTTTTGTTGAACTCATAGAATTAAAGAAACTACGTGTTGGTAGTAATGACAAGGCAACGAAACTACGCAGAAAGGATATAAAAATAAAATAAAATAAATATAAATGCGTACATTAAAATACATTCCGCCCTATAAATACTCATAAAAGAGCTACCAACAAGAGAAAGAACACTTTCCAAACTCGATCATCATGCTTTTTAAACCTAACACACCATTCACAGGATCACTAGTAGTGACGACTGGAATGGTACGAAGAGTTTCCATATCAATAGCAATATTTCTTGAGACATTCTAAATTAGCACTTAATTTTTAGCCTTTTAAGCTACCTACATTCATAAAATCGTGAGCAAAAATATAACTTAATAAGGACAAATTTCCCTAATGCGAATTCACAAGTTCTCGAAAAGTTTTTCCATGTGTGATTTGCGAACGTGTACACATCCGTGCTTATACAGACAGACAAGAGCAAGGGAGAGAGAGACAGACAGGTAAGAGAGGGGGTTCCTCCCAATCTTTGGCCTAAAAGGATTTTAAGTAATAAAACTCTCATCTAACAGAAACGCTGGTGAAAATGAAATTACCTCCGATGAGTAAAAATCACTGCATCAGAAAATATGGTTCGAAAAACGTGAAAGTGAGCATATGCTGTATAGAGTTCCAACTTTCTTTTCCATTAATGTAAGACAGAGAATGGCTAGCGATGCTTTTGTAGAATTTTCATTTTCCGCCCACACTTTCTCGCCTATTATGTACACGTGCAGGCTCAGGGCACTCAATCCACGTCACTATAAAGACTTCACTCGAACCCGAATATAGATAAAAAGTGGAACCCTTTACGTGAGCAGTCAAAGCTATTGCCATATTTATTCCAGGGAATCACATTTCCATCAAATTAATTTTATTCCAGGAAAGAAAAAAGGATAATCCTATAGTACTGCTGGAGCATTAACTTTAATCGACAGCCAAAATAGAGCGACAAACTAGAATCTAAACTTCTACATACAACAACACGGAAGCAATACAAAACTACAACATTTATTTCATAAACACGGGAAATGGACTTGAATAGGTACCAACGTGTAATGTCGAACTAATAAAACAAAGGAATTAGTTCCATGGAAAACAAAATATTTAAAGCACACTAATACATAGCGAAAACAAGGAATTTCCTAGGATTTTCAATTACTCCAGCAGCAGTAGCTTGACGTTCATGAACGATAGAAGTGTAATCTCCAAGAAAGTTTCATCTACCTACGTAAAAATAATCTATAGAGGCAGCATGAGGGTTTCGTTTAGAAAATTAAAGTCAAACCTACGCAAACATTATGTCACTATTCATTTGCCTGTCGGTGAACTTTCGTAATCCAAGGATTGCCTTCATCACAATAAGCTCGTGTATAAGTACAAATATACATATGTATGTACATTGCTTTCAATTCTTTATTCTTTGTAATGTGAGCACTTACGGGAGTATGGAGTATCTACTAATGTAAACCTTCATGCAGAAAATATGCACTTTCAACTACAATAAGACCTAAATTATATTTACATACTATACACGTTGATATCGTATGTTCATGAATTTTAAATTACGGATATACTTCCATAAACAAGCATCGTTGTGTGGCAAATAATAGGACATCAGAACAGAACAAAATTGTATTTGCTCACTTTTTCAGTTGAGTTCCACAATTTCTACACTCTACTTCAGCCGCTCTTCTGCATGGCAAGCTTCCATTAACTTTACATATAAGACGGAAAATTCCATCTGTTTTCATGAATACAAAGATACATATATTCATGTGTAAATATATGAGCATACCGGTACAGAGGTATTTTACTTTCTGAAGCTTTTCTCCCTATTGTATTCAAACCTCCACAACTTTCTTTCCCAGGTATAGAGCCTCCTGTAACCTGCGGTTCAATTCATCCATTGAGAGAATAAGTGCACTTAAAGAACTGCCTGCTCTCCACCCGTCAAATAATTATAAACACATATTCGTTTCTGAGCAGTTAAATAAAAATATGCGGGTAAATGCGGTTGAATATTTAATTTAATGTAAATATTTTTTCAATGACAGATAGAAGTAAAAATGCCGAAAACGCCGATGGATTTGGACTACTCGTAATGAAAAAACATGACACACTTGTTCTTACATATAGAAGAGAAAAAAACTGTCACTAACGACATGAAAATTATTTTTACAGGTATTTTTATTATCATAAATCTACGTTTTATATTATTGTTATCATTTATAATATCAGTCTCTATTATCTTTTTAAAAACCTACTAAAAGGTTATCTACTACTACTATATTTCCTCTACCTCAGCCCTACACCATTCCACAGGACCCAGAGAGACATTAAGATAGCAATAATAACCCTTAGACAATGATACAACAAGGAATGGTAATGATTAATGATGCAAAATTGATGATATAGCCATGCATAATTATAAGAATTCATAAAAAGCTAAACTTGATTTCTTTAGCGTTAAAGTACGCCGCCTTACTCCATCAAAAGACACGATAATAAGCTATTATCATCCGCTGGCTAGGGTAAGATCCAATAGAAGTAGGCCTTGGAAATAAATTTCATAATTTGAAAATTTTAGCTACACGAATTTTGTGCCATCCATTATGGGGCAATACAAAAGCGTTATAAACCGCTCCACGATATTAGCGCTGCGATTTTAATCAAGTGGATGTTCACTCATTACACGACTATCACCTTCGAAGTGCCTAACACCTGTCTGTTAATGCAAGTTCATAGGAGTTATCATCAGACAGATTACAAATACATTTATAGCAGTGCCTTTTGGGATTTATAAAGTTTAGCACACAGCAGGTGTGATTGCATTCGTAAGCGCTTGTAAATATGCGCTAGAAGCTAAGTTCAATGGACATAAGGTAGTAGTTTCATCCGTTTTATTAAGCTCAGTGACTGTTTACTGCGTAGAATCTCAGTTGTCACGCTTTTACGTAACCCACAACAACATGAGAAAACATACGTATTTAATCTTTCTCACTATTCCAAACAGTGCTTGATGATACCAGATAATAGACGTAACACTGACGTGTGTGTGACTCTTGTATAAATAAATCTATAGATATACCTTGTCCTTGTCTTTCTCTTTATCCTTCTTCTTTTTTCGACCGAATCCTCCAATAAAACTTGTCCTCAGACTGGATCCTTTCTCACTACGAACTAATCCCAGAGTTTGTAAAGTATGATTATTGGCAGAAGGGAAAAAGCTACTAATTGGACTTGTAGCTTTACCACTATCCGGCTCGGCGGCTGGAGAGTTTGAGCTTGCCGAAGATGATCTGTTCTTGGTGCTATTATTGTTAGTTGTTGTTCCAGAATGCTGCTGACGCTGAACATCCAACTTGAGCTTGACTGTTGGCACTTGCGGATTATTGACACGTGCGGTTTTATTAGTATTATTATTTACGGAGCCATGGGTCTCCCCAATTAATATTCCGTTGGTGTTTTCATTACTATCATTCATGATCATTGGATTTGCAACATAGAAAGTGGCACTTGCTCTTTTAGACGGATCTCCACTTTCACCATTTCTGCCCAAAGCTGAACTGATTACATTGGATAAATCTAATCGAGAACCTCGAAGGCTCACACCTGCATCGATGGGATCCCCCACTCCGTTATTATTACTATCCCTCACATATTCCTCATGCAAGGGCCCACTGTAAACTACACTAGATCCTAATCCGTTTTCAATAACGGTCATACCATGATTCATTGAATATTCCCCATGTCGAGTTTCTACATGTGATACACTTCTAGGCACTTGAGCAGGTACTTTTGAAGTCCGATTTGTCCTTGGAGAAACTTCGTAAGTAGTTGTAGAACTTGGCATATTGAAGCTTTACAGTCTGTCTGTGACAACCACACCTCCTCGCAAGTAATTTTAATTCGGATACGTAGTATAATATTCACCTTCTATGTACATATTTTACCTTTAAACACCAGTAAATTTACAATTACCGGAATTTTAAGAACTTAGCGTGAAAAATGACTGTCGATTCTTCAATATTACTGTAAATGTATTACACACTGTAACTGATAAAAGGCTAAGAAAGTCAAACGAGTGCAACAGCACTCTATACTTAAAACTAACTGAAGCGATCAAAACAACAACTGAATGGAAAGTTTGAGCAACAGTTCAGCAACAGGATCTGCGAGAGTGAAGTTGCACGTAATCTTTAACATATGCATGTCCTTTTTACTGACATGAGGAATTTTGCATTTGCAACCGAGAAAGTATGTTTAAATTTCTGAGCCAACAACATGTAAAAGAGGAAATAAAATAAGTACTAAAATGTCTCAGTTTAACAACTAAATCTGAGTACGTGCATCATTAGCGGTTTCTATTTCACTTTTCAAAGTTACAAACACACACATGTCACGGATCTTTCGAGGTGAAGGAGCGTGATGATAAGTGCCACGGTGGTATGTGTATGACTCTGGCAAATTCCCTCAATGTCCACGTCCACACATGTGACATAAACTCTGTTTTCATTTCTTTCTCATTGAGGAACACAGACAACAACAAAGAGCCAGGAGATATTCCCAGAAAGAAGTGACGACCATACAACTTACTGCTGTTCCCCTTCACTATATAGTAGAAAGTGAACGTAACAGGAATGAAATACAGGCAGTCGAACAAGAAAAAACTCCTCAAGATACTGAGTCGGATTACGTAGTAAGTAGTAATAGCCTTACCTACATTAAAACTCTTACTCGCGTCTGGTTCAAAAAATTAAGTACACATGAATTCCAACTTGTAAATCACAAATGATTGTAGGAATGTTACGTATGAAGGCGCACCGGTTGTTCAAAACACTGAATTATCAAATTTTGCACATGCACAAAAGGCTATTTCTAATGATGCAACAACTAGTAGAAAGTATTCAGTCGTGTTGGTGTAAATCTGTTAATCATGTGATTACATGGACAGACAATTTCCACCCAGTGTCACAGAAAATAATGGGTCACACACTTGACGAACACATCTCCACATTTGATACACAAAGGTTACACGAATGGTAGTTTTCACCACCACAGTGTCAAACTGATACGAGTATAAATCGTTCTGACTTATCTAAATATCACTATATACTTACACGGTGGATAAACGATAAAAACCAAATTTGTATCTTATCTCACAGGGTTTTGCCATGGAGGATGTCAACAGAATCCAGCGTCTGATTCAATTTTTTAGTGATAGTAAATTGAGTATATTGTCACACATACTATTTTATGCTGTATTTTGTACGCTCGAAGCTGCAGTGTGTGAGGAACAACTAAATAGAAATTGTCTACATTCGTGGACTTCTCATAGTTGTCTGCACTTAACCTACATAATATGTACCTATGTATGAGCCAATACAAAGCAACTGTGCACAACCATACTGATATTATGCGTACCTCAACAGGCAAGTAGTAGAAAGAGTACGTGGAAATTCCAACCGCTCCGAGAACATTATAGTATCAACAGAAAATTGATTTGCTTTGAGAAAATACAGTAGGCGTTCACCGCTAAAAGACTCAACCGATTTAATGACTAGTCTACCGTAACATCGAGGAGAAAACGGTTCTAATTTTCATGGAATCAATAATGAAAATAAATTGATTTTTAATCAATATAAGCCTTAAGGCTGGCCACATTTAGATACACATATCTATAGAAACATTAATAAGTTAATAACAAACCTACGCATACCTTTGCCATACCTCGTAAAACCTGGAATGACGAGCCAATAAATGCAATTAACTCTTAACAGCGACTCAATATAAAGTCATTAATTGTTAGGACATTGCGTTTCGACAAGCAAACACAACCTAAATGACTTATAGCCTAAAATAAGTACTCGTAAGATATCCAACCGCGGAAAGAAGATACTACAAAGTTTAAACGAAGACTTTAAGGGCATAAAATACATGTTTTTATTCTTTGGCTCAAATCGACATCAAAGCATGTAAGTAAGCGTTTCAGGAGCTCTCAATATTTTATGTCTCATATCCGACCAAATTTGCCGGCCTCATCCATTCAGGCTCTTATAACAAATTCATAATTCAATACTAAATCATACCTGGCTGTATAGCTCATACAAAATAAAAACAAAATCACCATGTTATGTACACGAAAGTATTATAGCAGGTCTTTTCTTTTACCTAAAGCAATGACGTCAAGTCAAGTATAAATTTTTTAACTATAACTGATCTATACAGTAAAAAGTCAAGGTGAGAGAGATTCCCAAATTTCCAAGCGGAGTAATAATATTTTTTAACTTCACACAAGACAAGCCTGTGCGGATACTAAACAAGCACTACACTAACTACACACACAAAAACATATACTTCTCGTAAATGTACATATTTACGTTTGATACCAGATCTGTGCAATAAGTGACGACGCAGCCTTGCGAAAAATTCATATAATTGCAAACGGGCAGAGTGGGAATTCCAAACGCATTTTAAACCCGTTCAGTTGATCTTACGTATGTAACATTAATATGGCAGACATTCAAGGATGTTACAACTTACAACAGTCAATGTTACAGGTAAAATACTAAAATTAATTATATTACACTCGATTAGTATGAGCATAAGCGTATGCAGAATTAAATATATAAAATTTAAAACTGAAACAGAAAATATATTACCATGATTTAGAATAGCAAATTATTCGTCGCCGTATTGATGTGCAAAATATAACATAATTAACACCGAGGAAGATTTCAGTAGCTGTAGAATACTCCTGGCCTTATAGTTGCCTTGCGGATGGAGTGTTACTGACGTTAGACAAGGCTGGAGGCTATCATTAAACTAATATTTGGTATTATGCTCGGAATTAAAACCAAATGATTAACGCGGCAGGGACCTTTGGCAGCTGACATCCTGTATTCGAGGTAATTAAACGTGATTGCACTTGAACGGTAATCTTTAACCAATATCAAACCAAACAATATGCATCAATCCAAATATTATGTATATTTAATGGTAATATCAGTAAAGCTGAAACTGGCTAATAACCGGAGATAAACCACCCTAACACCATCAATTACGACTCGTATAAGTACTAGAACCAGACAGAAATCCTAATGCATACGCCGTTAAGTAAAGTCGAATAAGGTAAAATAGCGACTCCGGGGGTTATAGAATGAGAAACCTGTCCAGTACAAACGTCGAATTTTACAACACCATCGGATAAGTGACCTGACATGAAAGCTCTTTTTACAAATATAATTTTTGAAAAGACAAAAACATTTTCCCCATCGGGCATGCTCTATACAGATTAGATTAGCAACTTATTAATACTTTTAAACATCATGCTCCAAATGCCATTTTTAGGCCTTGGGACTTGATAAAAGTAACGTGACATGTATACTTGTACCCTGGAGTAATTACTCCGCATATGCAAAACTTTTGCTTGCAATTATTAATACTGATAAAACTACCTCCAACACTATATGATATACGCTCATAGCCACATTTAATATGTAATGCATTCAAGTCAGTAATGCATTCAAGTGCTTCGTGACAGTTTGCAAGTCAACTTTGACTAACGTACACATCAGTCTTAATGCCTATCAGGGTATAAGTACATATATACATCGATTACTGATATAAATATGTACCATTTGCGAATTAGTATTCCATAGAGTATAGGATTTAGACTTTCTAGAACGTGATATAGTCTACACGCAAATGAAACAGCTGCAATAAAGCGTTACTAGGTAATTAGTATAAAAATAGAGGAAAAAATATTGCTAAAAACTTTTTGAATATCCATGTACATATTTAACTTCACGATTAAGCTTCGTGATGAACTGGCAACCAATGACAGCCGGCTACCACATTAAATTAAAACTGAATGGAACGAAACATACACGACGCTATGACTTTATAGCATTGTGCCTTGTACGTACCACCTATATTTTCGGTTCATTGAAATAAATTCCGATGGGAAATTTCGGCAATAATTTTTCCGCCTCAGAAAATTCCGCTCTAAATGATGTAAATTATAAAATAATAATAGAAATATTAAAAGATTTCTTTGGAGTGTGAAGAGTTTTCATACTTACTAAGGCAGATAATTATAAGCGGAAAAATTTTGAGTGGCTTCATTTCCAAAACCTGTGACGTGAAAAAATTATCCGCGGAGTTTATTTCAGACAATATTTTTTTCTAATGTCAATACCTTTAACTCATTTATTGAGCATGATAAACGTCACAATTAATATTGTGAACGACGTGTGGTGTATACTTAAATAATAATAAGTTTCATTCCGAGTGCGTCAACTTTAAAGTAAACAGTATGGTAAGGATTCCTCGGCGGAATAAGTCAACGCCAAGTATTTATTACGCACATATAAGTAAAAGGTAAACACAAAATAAGGAGTCCAATTCCAATGAAAAAGAAATATTATGCTCATACTTTTAGCTATAATAATTATTACATCCAAAAGTACTACAAGTTGACATTGTTGTAGTCTATCTTACGATATAATTATACATGCCTGCTATAACCAATAAGCATATCGTCGGTGGACATGCAAAGGGTGCTAAGATACCTCCATGTGAACCTAAATGCAAGATGGGATATCCCGTTTAAATTGCTGAAAACGGAGGGAACTTGTATTTAAAGTTTAACCTGCCAGGAAATTGTAATTTAGGTATGGAGTTATCCCACCTTGCACTTAACATGATGATGGATATTCCACTTTGCAACTAGATTCCCATGGAGATAGCCCACTTTGCATCTCCACCGACGATATTTATACGATACATATGAATTTACCTAAATAATGACAAATAAATACATTTCTAACCGAACTGATCGACAGAGTGTGCATGTCTCATTGACATCGACTACCGTTATTGAATTAATATAGTAAGTAAAAACAGCTTGGGGTTTTAGTAAAGTGAATATATGGAATGAAACCCAAAAGCAGAACCTCCAAACCATCGAAAATTGCCCATAAACATGCACAAATCGGAAACACAAAAGAAAGAGGAAGATGAAGTCACCAATACATTAGCCACCAATCAGTTATCTTAAGGTTGAATCTTGACATTAACCACAGAGGGGCGACAATTGAAAAAATCTATTATTGCAAACTGATCGAGAATCAATAAGGGCAGCTACAATATTCCATACTTTCTACGGATAAACACAAACTGCCTACTACACCTGTTCGGTAAACAAGATATTACCATTGGAGAGTTTCTAACCGATTCATTGCTTGGCAACAAAAGTTTACATAATATAAGTGTGCATATGCATACACATATCTAAACGAGCCACGTCATATTAGCTTATTAGCCCCTGACTTTGATGGATAGCTATCGAGCAAAAAGCAAAATACTGATCGCATATTTACAGAACAAGCATAAAAGCACAACTAATATTGTTAAAACACTTATTGCTCACTAATAGCAAGTGAACTTAATGATAAACGACTGCATAAAAGTATCACCTATAACGGTGACAACACATCAGTTAGAGTTTATACACAGTCAGTTATCCTGTTTGCGAAGTCACTATTTTGATGAACAACTGTGGAATTCAGCCTAACCAATCATGAAGCAATTTGTTGCATTCCATTCAGAACAAGAAAAACCACTAGGAAATAATCTGTAGTTTCAGTTCCATTTGCACGCTATTGATTCCTATATTCCGAAATGAAAATTTACTCATCGTGAATATTGATATGACACACGTTCAAAGTTTATGATATCTAACGTGGAAATAGATGCGTTTTCACCCCTTAATAAATCACATACTCTAAATATTTCATACGTCCGTATGCACAAAGAAGAAAGGTAAGTGGGGGTTGTTATGAAGGAACTGAAGGCACAAGGTCGTGTTGCATGCTCAGTGAGCTCATGCTATCAAATATATTATTTGTATCAATTTAACGTTCCAAATGCCAACCGCTTCCCCGGTTCCATTGAAGTATAACCACAATATGGGTAACAATTCAAAATCGTAGAGAATATTTCATGAAGGACAATTGAACCTGTAGATCTAAAGTATGTACGTACATAGAGTGCCAAAGTCCAAAGTGTACCATTTACAAATATTAAGGAGATGGCGGGCTATGGTTTCGCTTACAACGTTTTGAGTGATTAAATATTGACAGGAAAGGAACTAACCTGTACATCGATCTCATTTATTGATTTGCTGTCATCGCCATCACTAGCAGACATCAAAGTTGTCACACTGGGAGCATTTACCAAGCCACCGGAGGTACAAGCAAGGAACTCTTCGGCATCTTCTTCACTCGCCACGCCCAGCTCTTCGCCGTAACAAGAGTGGACTAATTTCCAAATCTCCTTTGATGGAAGCGTCTGTAATGTTGGAGTGGAGTGAAGTAGCAATATATAAAATAGAACCGAAAAAAATCAATTAAATTCTTGTATAAAATTCGTGCATGTCAGCAAGATTCAATAGCTTCTGTCCTGATTTTTAAGCAATGTTGCCGAAGGTTAGCAATAATTGACACAAGGACTTTTGAAATTATCATTCATTAAAACACAAACACTAGGAAACTATTTATCTTCTAGATATAAAATTTCATTTTAGAATTTGCTTTACTCATCCAATAGCTATAAGAGATATTGTATGTAATGTGAAAAATTAAAAATTCATTAACCAATATTAATCTGAAATCAGTGTTTGTATAAAGTGAAAATGCACGTAATAATAATAATTTGAGGCTTTTACAGCACAGGATCAGGCAGGCTTTGTTTACTCGGCAAAATTTTCGAATGAAAGCAGCTGCTGCTGACGCCAATAGATCCACAGAATACTTGGAGTGCGATGCAATTACTTTAGCATGTTTTCGAGCTGCAGCATAGTCATCGAAACCCGGTAATATGCAAACTCAGCTGGCATTAATGATTTGCAGATTCAGCACGGGAGCATAATGTAATCAACGAACATAAGTAAATGTAGCGAACACACCACATGAGTGCGTATAATACCCCCAAAAAAGTAGCAATATAATAAAATTGAAGTGAACATAAAATATTTTAATGAACCACATACATCCCCCCACAAACTAAACAAAGACGAACACAAGTATAACGATACAAAATAAATAACGAAACCAAAACTAGCTCCTGTTTGGCCATATAGAACGACATAATAATGAAATAGAACGAATACGAAAGGAAACTGATATATCTAATCTAAAGGTGCCAAGAGTTTGCAAACACGCACATGATGACAATAGATTTTGTCCGGCATTATTGTTTTGCAATTGCACATTGCTGCGTGAGAGAGTCAGCAATGTAACTGAAACTAAGTAGTGGTACAAGAGAAAGTTATAATAATTAATTAACCATATGTAAAGCACTACAACATTTATAAGCGGTCTGTTCTTACGTTACGTACATCTTCCAGGAGTGAACTTTGCCATAATTTAAAGAGCATCACGTAAGTTGCATCCCGAGTTACAAAGGATGTGAAGAAAAATCTCTCCGACTCAGTGGACACTTGAACTGCATTCGGAATGACTAGGGCTGTCTTCTCCTTCGTTATAGCCGTCACATCCTTCAGTCGTATGGATGTCTGCGTTTCCCACCCAAAAATATTCGCGTAGAATGATATATAGTTTTGCGACACGTACATCCGTCCTTGTATCAGAATCTCTCTTTGAAGAGCACATGAATAATCTGTTCAACAATAACATAGATACACGCAGTTTACTTCAAAGTTCAAGACATGACAACTGCACCCTGCTTGAGAATAAAAGCAGTTGCATTTAACATTTATTACAAAGTCCTGGTTTTGTGGAACTTCTCCACAAATATGTATAAGTATATGTAGATAACTATAAATATTAAAATTTTAAAATAATAATAAATACATAAATATTTCATGTAGAATCCATTCTGATGAATTCAATTCAAATTAAATATGTTCATACGATAACGATATCAGAAAGTAAGATTGTTCTTACCATCCCCCTTGACAATAAAACTAATCGTATAGCACAGAAACACATTTCCTAGTTGTAAAATGATAATGGATTAAGTACCTACTTATCAAGTCTACATAAAAACTTACTGCTTACCGACAATTAGACGTTCCTCCGTTGGTAAGTCTTTAAATATCCGTTTGAAATCTCCGCTCCTAGTTTTATATGAAGGGTAGAAAACATGATACCACATTTTCTTTTTACACGGTTTAGGGCCATATTGAGGTGAAATAACAATAGTGTCCTTCCCACTAGAACTGCTGCTATCCTTAGACACATTTGACTCCACACTAGCTGTAAGTTCAGGGCTAAGATATCCTAATGGTTGTGGCCCATCAGTATTTAGTTTAGTACTACTACATAGTTGTGCTCCTTCAGGGGATCCCTTAGTTGAAGGCGTATTTGACTCTTTCTTCTGTTTCGGACTTTCTTTTTGATTTTTTCCCGAACTGGAGGAACTAGTAATTGAAGCGGAATCTCTATCCCTGTCACTTTTTGGCGAGGATCCGTTACTGGAACCACTGACTGCATTACTAATGAGATTAGGATTGTTTGAATTGTTTCGATCATGACCCCCACTACTACTACTACCCCCACTGACGCAACTTTGACCAGATTCAGCAGATGCTTTGGAACTAGTAGTACTTCTTGTGGATGCACGAGCATTGCCATTAGTACTAATGCCCGTACATCCTGTTTGATTACTATAATTACTATTAGTCGAGCTATTATTATTTATTGTTGAAGTGATTTTTGCCGCAGTTACACTAAGATTTTGAATAGAAGCACTCGGAGTATGAAATGAGTCTGGTATACTGTCGGTCAGACTTCTATCCTCACTAATACTCGGGGCATCCTCACAGTCATAGGAATCATCTTCATTTTCAATAATTTCTTCTTTTGAATCGGGCTGATTACTTACAGAGTCTTCAAATTTCTCTTGAGATTGCTGTTGCTGTTGTGATTGTTGTTGCTGTTGTTGGTGCTGATGCTGCTGTTGATGCAGCTGCGGCTGTTGTTGCTGCTGTTGTTGCTGCTGCTGCTGTTTTTGTTGTTGGGAATGACTACTATTATTTTCAGGTATGGTTGCCCCAGGATAACTTTTCCTCGACACACTCGGTGATGTGGACATTAGTGATGAAGGAGATTCATAATCACTGGATAATTTCAGATTTGGACTCAGTTTATTTGGTGAAGACGATCCTGTATTATTAGAAGCGGTTGAACTTCCGCATGGAGAACTAATGCTACGACCGTAGGTAGGAGGAATCGTAGTGTTCGACGACAAAACGGCTAGAACACATTCGGCTGATCTCTCTACTGAGGTACTCATCGCATAGGCAGACGGGGAAATATCTGTAGGCTTCTTGGAAACTGTAGCTGACGTCGTAGATGCCATGTCACTATACACTTGACTCATTTCAATTCACGACGAGCCAATTCTTCCCGGGAGCGAAGCACACTCACAACCGTGAGGAGCAAGCCGGCTGAAGAGGTACAACTTGTGTGAGCGTATTTTGTGCAAAACTGTATTACAATGACAATCTTGCATTGAGATCCAAGTAGTACATCTGCCACAGTCACACTGCAAAAATACATTTCAAAAGTAGAACTCAATAACATACCCAGTTAAGTTGTAACTTTACTACATACATGCATTTCATATCTAAAATGCTCATTTCATGAGAGAATTTAATCATGAATGAGCTTATAGCACTGGCTATATTTCCTAAGTGCAAACCGCACATGAACACGCAAACAAGTATAAAACCCAAAGCATGAAATGAAACCCTGTGTTTGTACATAGCTCACATACATACACACTTAGTAGCTACAGATATTATATTATTTTATGTGAATTATACGCGGACTTTTAGAAAAGAACCGCAGTTAACATGGAACCACTTCATACACGTACGTAAATTCAATGCACTTTGTGTACAACGCTTCATTTAATACTTCTACCGGTGACGACCATTTACTTACATTCATATGTAATATAATGAAACCATAATACCTAATTATTACTAACCGCACTAAATTATTCATTTAAAAAAAGCATTTGTCATGTGTCTACACTCCTGTTGAATCTAAGGCCTATAGGCAAACATGAATAGCATCAATTATTTCGAAACACCTTTTTGACAAAAGGTGACATTGTACGTAAATATAAACTGTAACACCACTCAGCCTACCGCTAAATACTTTATCCCACTCAATTAAGGTTGCAAAATTAAATCATTCTATCCATGACAATTTTCTGCCCTTAAAATGTCTTCACGTCACACACATTATTACTCTAACTCGACCTGGAGTCCCTATATTATCGTGCATATAGTACACATGTCAAAATCACGACTATGAGCACGCAAGAAACAATTTAAAAATGGTTCAGTCGATCCACTAATCACTTTCACCATCTGAACCTTTCCTATTAAATGTAATAATAAAATGAGGAGCAATAAGGGTCGCCATACATACACGCACTGCATTTGTCATTTACATAGTATTGCTGTTATCATACCGTTGCAAATACAATCTTTTAATACTGTGTTACATCAACCAGTACACACTCAAGCACAAAAAGCAATAAATCAATATGTACAACCATAGAAATTCCACGGAAGGCAAACTGTATCACTGTTATCACGTTTTAGTAATTAATTTACTATGTTACTACATCTGCATTTATTAGAAAAAAAATTTCAGATTGATTTTATGTTCCATAAAAGTTTTATATCCCTGTAATAAAAATATAGGTTGTGGTTTTTCTAATGCTAATAAATTTAAACTGTTACTGTAAAGAATTCCCTTCAGCCATGGGAGTTAACACAACTCACTCTTTACAACAACCTTTCAAATAATTAGATAGATGTTGAAAAGAATATTCCACTTTAAGCTAAATATTTAATTTACACACCTCACATCCGCAGTTAATGTTTTGTAATATTGTAATAATACAAATTTTACGACAGTATCTTATGTACAGAAGTACACCACAACAATGTATCTGTAAGTTCGTAAAATTCAAAGCTGTTTACTGTATTCGAGTTAAATGACTGACAATGATGAACACTAATATCAAGACAGTCGTTCCCTTCCTTTACAACCATTGCAAAGGTACTCAAGGAGCAGAACACGTAAAACTTAATTTTTGTTTGAAAAAAATTGTAATATTATGTTCACTTGCCTCCAAGGTAAAACAAAGCATACTCAATATCAAACACAAGGGGAATGTCAAGCAAATGTAGAAAATTTGTAGATCTTACTTATAGTATATGTAAATCTAAAAGAACGAGTTTTATACTTGTGTATAAAATATTTCACAGACATTTCTGCTAGAAACAATAAACTAGTAACTTGTAATATGCTTTCAATTGAGCCAAAACTGCATCTATATAAATTCCCGCAACTCAAACTAAAGTTTATTTATAATCACTCGACTTTTCTACTATGCTAAACCTATTTGCTCTATTGGGAAAAAAACTTGTCCCCCAAGGATAACATACACATATCTTCTAGATATATAAACTGGTGTTACCTCTCGTGGTAGTTACTATTGGATCACATTTTCGGATCAATAAACAAACTAGTGGATAATTTTTGATATTCTACATACAAACAGCTGATACTTCACTCAACCATATCGTAAGTCTCGCAACCTTCAATTTCACGAGAAACAAATTAGCTGAATGTGAAATCAAGTTCAGTAAAACATATGGGCAAGTCCGGAACGTCAAAACTTACTAAGACACGTATGTACTAAACCATATCTCTTTGTGAGAATAACTATAACAAAGCTCTTTTACCTTAATCAGGAACTATTCTGTTTGCAGAGTTTCCCGTCAAATAAGCTACACTACTGATAGACCTTCTTATTCTGTCGTGTAATATAAGCTGAATGTTGACATGCGGCAGGTTGCTCCAATATTAAGTATTAAATGTATGCAAAAATTGTTCCAGGTACTGTACTTCGTGGGAGGTTACAATGAATATAATAATGAGTAGTGAGTAGCAACTGGTTAAACAGCTGTATCTTTGAAGCTTTTAGTTTGAAATATTCTTTACAGAGACGGAAATTGTGGCAATAAATATCAACTCACTCGTTCCAGGCAATATCAGCAGCTACCATAATAATTTATCCTAGCTTGGTCATTCCAGAAACACAAGCGCTTCAAGACACTTCTGCGTAAGTTTCAACTTATTTGGAATTCACAGTTCAATCAAATAACCGAACTCATCCTGAATTAATAGTTAAATCTACGTACTTACTACTTCCTGTGAAATAAGTACACGTAACGCAATTAGACCGCGCTAGTATGTACGAATTATACAAACAGAGAAATATGATGCTAATCGTGAATGAATCGTATATGAGAATAGAAGTGTACACTTAATTTCGAAATGTATGATATTTTTCACCCTTCAGCGATAGAAATTTATGGTTATTAAAGTTATCTGGCTTTCGTATAGTAGTTCCAGTTCCGAATGATAACCACAAAATGCAGCTCACACTCCGTCTTATGATGCACACAGAAATTGCACCACTACATAAAGTAAATACTATATAGCAAGAACAAGTAAACTGTAAGTAGCCTTGCACCAAGAAATGTAGAGACTTCTAGAGTCTAGAGATTACAGGATAGCCACATCTGCATTACGGCACTCGGCACTACCACTTCCTAGAAACATACTCCCTAAACGTGTTCAGCTGCATGAAGAAGGGCTACTACACTGCATACATATTACACATACAAGTTTAAAGGAAATAAGAAAAAAACGAAAATTATGAGTTTCTCGTTTTTTTTGGAATGGGTTTGGTGGTTGCGGGAAGAGCCTGTAAATAACAGGGATTACGTTATTTCAACGAAACTGCTGGATAAATATGTACTCCCGAGAATGTGGGCTACATAAAAGACATCTTTTCATGCCGTTCCCCACATCATCAAATTTAATCCGACAAAAATTATATTCCCCTTCGCCCAAGACATGCAATGAGACAAATGACATCAAAAAATAGGAATTGAAGTTAGTATAATTGAACTTTGTTGCTACGATAAACCTTGACATCCGACCCTGAAATCGAATAAATTTCCCTTGGGATACGAGAATATGGATACAGCTTTTACTACGTCCATGCTATCCTTACCAATATAAGCGCTAAAAATCTGTAAGATTTCAAACGCTCGCGCCATGATTACAAAAGATTTCAAAGGC
>JAQGAK010001533.1:0-30568 GCA_034696945.1 Lipothrix lubbocki | reverse complement strand
ACGTGTACAAAGGTCATGATTGTGCTGATTTAGTAATTAATGAGAAAGATGGAACTGTAAGTATTGATGAAATAAATCAGCACGTAAATGCCAGATATGTCAGTGCTCCTGAAGCTATGTGGAGAATTTTTGGGTTTTCCATGGCCAAAAAATCTCACACTATATACCGCTTGAATATTCACGAACCGGAGCAACAAGTAATTTATTATAATGAAGGTGACGAAGATCAGGCACTTCAACGAATAAAAGATTCCAATTTATTAGCATACTTTAAATTAAATGCGCATGCTGTAGAAGGCGACAATGCCAGTCAGTTTCTGTATGCTGATATTCCAAACCACTATACATTTAGTAGTGGAGTTTGGAAAAAGCGTAAAAACGGGTACGATCCCAAAGTAATTGGTCGGATGTATTTTGTGAGTCCGCATAATACAGAAAGATATGCAATTAAAATATTACTCCTAAACTGTCGGGGAGCAAAATCGTTTGATGATTTGAAAACTGTTGCTGGGCACTTATGCTCAACTTTTCAGGAAGCCTGTGTCAAATTGAATTTATGTGAAAATGATGACCAGTGGTACAACGCTCTGAACGAAGCACTTATATTTCAAATGCCACGACAATTAAGGCAGCTATTTGCAATAATTTGCTCATTTGGTTGTCCTTCAAATGCCAAAGAAATGTATGATCACTACAAAGAACATCTGATACAAGATTTTAGTCGAGACAACAGTGAAGAAGTTGCCGAACAATTAGCACTTCACGATATTGAAGATATTCTGAAGCTAACAGGAAAATCAGGCAAACAATTTGGTTTACCACAACTTCGGTCCTATATGACATCCAATATGTTTCAATCGTTCAACCTTGAAACAGAAAACAGTTTATTTCATACAAACTATTACAAACTTAATGTTGATCAAAAATTAATTGTTGATGATGTTATAAATTCCATAAATGGAAATGTTGATCGTAATTGTATTCATCTGAATGGCCCAGGTGGGTCAGGAAAAACATTCGTGTATGAAACTCTTATGAGCTACGTTAGAGGTCATATTTTTAATGATGCACAGGGAGTTGTAATTGCTGTGGCTTCAACTGGAATTGCCGCTACCCTTTTAAAGGGTGGCCGTACTTATCATTCCCAATTCGGAGTTCCACCAAACGTCGACAAAGACAGTACAACGACGTTGAGTTCTAGATCTTTTGAAAGGGATCGAATTAAAAATGCCCAGTTAATTATTTGGGATGAGTGCACAATGGCCTGCAAACACAGTTTAGAAGTTGTAAATAGATTGTTAAAAGAAATAATGGGTAACCAAAAACCATTCGGTGGTAAAATCATTATACTTGGTGGCGACTTTCGACAAGTACTTAATGTGGTGAAACGTGGAAGCCGCGTATCAATTGTTGAATTAAACGTAAAAAGTAGTAAGCACTGGGGATTATTTAAAAAGTATGAATTAAAAGTCAACATGCGTGCGCGTGAGGATCCTGTTTATTCAGAGTGGATCTTAAAATTGGGAGATGGCATGATAAACATGCAGGTAGATGAAAGGCCTGAAATGGTAGAAATACCTAATAATTTATTAACAACCAACGACTTGGTAAATGAAATTTTTTCTGGAATAACTTTAGAGAACATTGAAGAATATTCAAATCATGCTATTTTATGCCCTTTAAATGATGATGTCGAAAAAATAAATTTAAAAATCTTAAACCTATTGCCGGGTGATATGAAGTGCTACAAAAGCTCGGATAAAGTTGACTCCGCAAATGATGAAGACGTTCGGTTTTATCCAGTGGAATATCTGAATTCCATTACTATTCCTGGAATGCCACCACATGGTCTCAAATTAAAAGTGGGTTCAATTGTAATGTTACTTAGGAATTTAAATACAAAACGGGGTCTGTGCAATGGTACTCGACTAATTGTGAAAGAGCTTAAGGAAAATGTTATACTTTGTACAGTTTTGACCGGACGTGCAAAAGGTGAAAATGTATTCGTTCCTCGAATAACTTTAACGTCAAATGAAGGTGAATTTCCGTTTGTGTTAAAAAGGAGACAATTTCCAATCAAACTTAGTTTCTCAATGACCATTAACAAATCTCAAGGTCAAAGTCTTAACAAGGTTGGTATTTATTTACCCAAACCTGTGTTTACTCATGGACAATTGTATGTGGCATTTTCAAGAGCTACGTTAGGTCAAAATGTTAAAGTATTTGTTCAAAACACTTCAGAACATGGAGAATTATTAGGAGTGGGAGAAGGAGTGTTTACCAGAAACTGTGTATTTAAAGAGATGTTGTAAATATTCATACTGACTTCCATCGCCGTTACGGCGATGGCTTTATTTACTAGTACGGAATATATTTCAAAAGATGAAAAATTCAAAAATATCGGCTAACAGCCTAGAAAGCATCTTCACAAAAATTAATAATATTTCATCCACCATTTTAATATTAAAATTTATTCTCAATTTATACACCAATTTAATAGGAATTATTCTTATTTCATCCGCACCATTTTTAATAATTATTAATTTTATTATGTGTGTTAGTGTTCGTCAACAATTTTTAGCAATCATTCATAATTTCGTCAACACTTTTTAACAATCATTTATTATTTCGTCAACAATTTTTAACAATCATTTATTGTTATTTCGTCAATGATTTTTAATAATGTGTATTATTTCGTCAACGATTTTTAATAATTAGTATTATTTCATCGACGATTTTTAATAATTATTATTTCGTCAACGATTTTTAATAATAATTATTATTTCGTAAACGATTTTTAATAATAATTATTATTTCGTAAACGATTTTTAATAATTATTATTTTTTCGTCAACGATTTTTAATAATTATTATTATTTCGTCAACGATTTTTAATAATTATTATTATTTCGTCAACCATTTTTAATAATTTTAGATACATATACATAGTTAATTTGATGAATCTTTATAGTATAGTGGTAAGCTTTACAGCGTTTTAGCGCTCAATAGTGAAAATATTTCAGAATCGGAGGGGTTTTGCAAGAAAAACCATTGATTTAATTATTAGATTTAGATTAAGGTATATAATTATAGCAAAAGTCCCATGAAACGATTTCTTTTTATTAGCTCAGCTGCCATTTATTCTTCATGTATATCTGTATGTTATAAACAGTATTTAATATAATATTAAATATTACTATAATTATTATACAGTTATATTGTAAACACGTAAACATTGTAGTACAGTGATTTTTTTAGTTGGCGTAAGTACAATTAACATTAATTAATTATTAATTTAAATAAGAAAATACTGCATATAAAAGTCCTCCCGAGGTACTTATGGTATAGGTATTTATATATTTTAGGTCTTAAGTACTTGTTGTAGTTTGTATTATTAATTTATTTTATTTGTTTTTGACAGGTATTGGTATTATACATATCATTACATGGTGTTGCTCTGAGGATCTTCTATTCTTGCCATACAAGATGTGTTTATTGACAGTGATAGAATAGTGAAAAATTAATAATTTAATAATTTTAATCAATAATAAAAGATAATACAGCAATAATTAACTGATTACATTTTTGAAAAAATTGTTTCGGGATCGGGGTGTGGACATCGGGAATAATAATCGTTAGAGAGAAATAAATTTATAAAATTTATAAATTTTATAAACTTGATTTCACTTTTCACTGATACTGACACAGTACGTAATTCATCTAATGTTGTACAATATTAAAATCAATATTAGTCTTTTTTATTCAATTCCGTGATATGGCATCCACTAGGATAGCATAGGGGTATCAGTGAAATAAAGTTTGACTCTTTCACTTTGTAACACCACTGTACTGTCATTATTGCAATGTTTCGGGGTTTATTTAAGGTACTACCCAGTTGCAAGTGTCACAGCATGCACATTTCCCATGTATCCTTCTCTTGTAATCATAATTTTGTAATCTTGATGGAGCGGCTTGTTAGCTCACAATCATAACCTTGTGGCATGCCTGCCCTCCGTGACTCATTGTACCCCAGTCAACGCTGTTCAATTAGCACGAGCCTTTGAGAGTATTTTGACAAATCTGATAGTGTTCTCCTAATGCATACGAAGTTCTACAGTAATGCAAATTGTTCGTATGTTCCAGTCTCCAAGTAGCGTATACATGAAATTAGTTCAAGATGGATAAAAGCAAATGTTTAAGGGGAAACTGAGAATGTCTTAGTGCAGTTTATTTTCTGTAAAGCTACTTCGTTCAATGTAAGTACTTCCTGTATGTATGCTCCAAATGACTTGTTGTTGAACTGGCTTGAGTATCTGTAGTTTGAGTACTAAGTATTTTCATTTGTATGGTTTTGTTAATAATCAATGTGCAGTGTTAAATGATGTTATATGAGTGAAAATTGTGCTCATGCAAATTCCCTTTTTAATTTACAGAGATAAAGGATATCATAATTTAGACTTCAAATCAAAATGTCCGAGACACCGTCAATGGATTCGTTGCAAGGTGCAACGAGGGAGGAGAGCACTGTAATTCTTGTTCCTGAAAAGAAGCCGCTGCTTCCAGAAATCCCAGTGATGGAACATTCAAATGATGAAAATATCTTGACAGATTCCGGTAAGATTCAATAAGATCTCTACGCTTTGTTTTAAACCTGCGGGTGTTCTTTGGGAGACAATTTTACTTCCGCATTCACTGCATGATAGACACTATAGATGTAGGTATATAAATGACTCAGATATGTTATACTAAAAGTTGTCTTTGTGAAAATATTTAAAGTTTGTTTTTATTTCTAAACACAGAATTCGACACGGAGGAAGAGCATGAAATGTCAGAGTTTACTGATAAGGACCACGGTGATGAAGAATACTGGGAACAACACACTCGTACAGGATCAGGTACGATGCTAATGCGCGTTTAAAAAGTTTAGCTTTACTTCTAATTAAAACCTTTTGCAAAGAAATCTTAAAGTTAAATCTTACCTATTTCTCAGAAATTCAAAGGCAATCTTTAAGAATGTCACGCTATAAACTCATATGCACGAGATTGGCATTTGACCTTTTATTTGGTTTGATGTATTTTATGTGCACGTTTTCCACTAAGCTAATTCTTATGTGCTTACAAGATCTTAACTATTTACATAGTACAAATAAATTATAATAGAAGCGAAAGATTTTAGCAAAGGAAGTATGTCATTACATATGCAGTAGCGTGTGTTTTCCATCTCGTCAACATATCATTCGAGCATAAATAACTTGGTGACAATGTTTGTTGTCTTTACATTTGTTATCTGTGAAAGCAAAACTGGGGAGCATTTCCTGCAAACCATTTTTGTGGCACCCTCCAACAGCGTTACCTGTTGTTTTATGTGAAACTTTATGTTTTATTGCTTGTAAAAGGTTTTACTAGTGGTTTTAATCCTTAGTTGGTCTGTTGTTTAATCTTGATGTCTCATTTCTGCGCAATTGTGAATAATGTTTAGATGGCGATTTTTACTTGGAAGCACTGGAAGAAGTTCCGGGAGAAATAGACCAGGATGCCGAGAGCAAGGCAGTCATGCATGACCTCCATTCTCCTCTAACGCCAAGTAAGTAATATTCCTCAGTGCTACTACTCATGATTAATTTCAACATGCTTCCTGTATAAATTCTTTCACATTGAATGAAACTTTTCATAATGTAGTTTAGCAATTTCCTTAGCTAAACCAGCTTGAAATGGTTTATTGAGAGAAAATATGTATGTATACTTTCATATATGTATTCAACATAATACTCAGAACTCAATGCCCTTCACCAAAAGAGCATCGTGTCGGTCTTTGAAGGATTGGCTTTATCAACAATCTTGGAGGAGGTATATTTACAATTGGAAATCCTCGGCCATTCTTTTCCCGGTCAGATTGTTCAGCCAGAGGAATCAGACTTTTTAACCTATGATGAAAGGTAATTAAATATGGAAGGGATGAAAATGAATGTGTGTGGGCGCACAAGCGGAACGCTTGACAGTAAATAGAAATACGATACGACAAATTTATTGTATTGTTAGATTTTCGTCTGAGGTTGAAGACAAGGATCTCGACTACATGCCTCGTCTTAAGAATTTTAAAAATCCATTTTTGATTGATGAAACTCGGATCGGGACGCCGTAAGTATTTAACTTGTTGGAAGTTATTACAATAGATCATATGTGGCGCTTATTGTTGATGAGCTTACGCCGAGGAATTGTTGACAGGGAGGAGAGAATGGCCAAAAAATTGCAAAAAGATCGAGCTTTTCTTCAAGAATTACTACGACTAGCAAAAAAAGAAATTGATGAATCCCGTACATTTGAGTCCCTCAAAGAAAATGTAACCCGTGAGGATGGCCGACGTCACGAAGAGATCACATTAATGGAAAGAGAAAAAAAAGCTGTTCAAGCTGTCGCTAAGATGCGACAGAAGATTGTCGACTTCAAAGCACAAATGAAGCGTGATGAGCACAAACGGTTGGAAATGATTAATCATCTCAAGGATCAACTGCATGAAGCGAAACAACAAGGGAAACAAGATGCCCGATACACGCGTGCTTGGTACGAGGCCAGAAATGCCCATAATTTTTCCGAACTAAGTCATCGAACAGAAATCGCTCAACTTAGAATTAAAGCCCTTGAAGTTGACATGACAAGGGATAAACTAGCTCATTCTAATATCCAGGCCTGGTATGACCTGGTCTTTGACGAGACCCAACAGCGACTAGATGGCTGGAAAATAAAATTTGAAGATGATTTGGAAATTATCGACAAGAAAATACGTGAACAACAAGACGTCATCCGTGCACAGCAGACATTAATGGAAACCTTGAATAACACCGTAATTTTGGTTTTAATTACCATCAAATCTGCCAACAGCATACACTTCTAAGCTGTCTTCAAACCAGTTCTAAACATGTTGAACCTCATTTTAATATAAAATATTTCTGAACATTACAAAATAATGGGCTTATATCTTGAAGGAAGCTTTTAATATGTATATTGCAGATTGCAGAGAGAATGGTAGAACTTGCACCATGGGAGGAAGAGAAGGATGCAGAAAGGCGTGCAAAAGCCGACTATTTCCGCTTGTTTTATTGCGCCCGGAAAATCCAACGCTGGTGGAGAGCTTACATGGTAAGAATCACAAATTTTACCAGTTACCAGTACTTGTAGGATATTTAAATCTTATTTATCACCAAGATGATTTAAAATGTGCGGTATTACTTTATCTAGACAACACATAATTTGTACAAGAAAAAGAAAGGAAAAAAGGGAAAGAAAGGTAAGAGTAAAGGAAGGGGGAAAAAGAAGAAGTAGTGGAGAATTTTATAAATCCTACATCCGCATATGCTTAGTATTGTTACACCATTCACACTCCTGTCCAATATTTGCTTTGCTTGTCATTATAATTTGCAGAAGATATATAAAAACTTACTATACTCGTTACCCTTTTCTTGAAATCCGGCTTTTGATAAGTTCATGCATCTTCGCATTCTTCAATATACATTACTGCTTTTTATTTGCATTTCATACCTATTGCATCTTGCATAAGCTTTTGTACAACTAATTTTCAGCATGTCATTGTCACCCAAAAACAAAACATTTATTTTAAATTGTCAAATTTTGCATGTTTCCACCACTAACAGAAGTTTAACACATTTGCAGAATGAATCCAGGTGGAGTTTCAGCGTTCAGACTTATCATGGTTTATAAAGGAAGCTTTCCAACGCTAAAACAAGATTTCAAACTATAAGTATTTATTTTCTAAATCCAATACTGAGGAGAATAAGCATTTGTTAATTAATATATAATAAGATATACACACACAGATAAAATCATGTACAACGTTTATTTTACGTAGGATATGTCATCCATTTTTGATCCTTACAAGTTTCATTATTTACTGATGCAGCGGGTCGTCCGCCACTGGCATTTATTACATTGTATAATAACTATTTTTGTTTAATCAATTTACTTATAAAATTACCAACAAATTACTAATGAAATGGGTACTGACAAAAACGAAATTCTTCTCAACATTCAAATTAATACATTATAAAGGTATGAATTCCTTTAAATGTTAAAAAGCGTTATACCTACAAAAGCCATAATGAATTCGTAATCTTATTTATTTTGGGAAGATGGCGCAGTCCATAGTAGTCGTTGCGTTGCGGGCTCTCATTTAGTACTTATATACCTCAATGCCTCCACACCATAAACGAGTAAATGATCAAGGACGTAACGCATCTTGCTACTTATTGTTAATCAGCTCCAAAAACGAGTAAAATTACACATTGTAAAGATAACTGGCTAAGTCATTAAACTAGTAATTTAATACATTATTTGCAAGGAACACTGTATCAGCGGAGGCACTTGTGTAGTTTTTTAATGAAAATAAAATTGAATTGCTAGAGATATGTATCTAGCAAGTACCTAGCGAGTCACCGTTCCTCTTATGTAAATAAAGGACTAATCGTCTAAATGTGAGAGCCTCAAGGGACTATCACTATTCCAGCTATCCAAAATCATTTAGCGTTGATGGTATGCTAAAATGAAATCACACACGAGCAGACTCCCTTCGCCGACTTTAATGGCTGGTAATGAATGGTGGGAACGAGTAAAGTAGTCCCGTAAGAATACTACCGGTGTTGTTTATATCAGAATTGTAATAGAGGAAATGCGTTCGGAAGGAAGAGAGCAAATAATGAATTTATTTTAAATTATGATTTATAGCCAAGTAATTTATTGACTTCTCTCATCTAATCCCTTTGCGTCTGCAACTTGCCAATTGCTGCTTTTATCTTTAGCGGGATTTTATTTGCGGCATCTATGTTAATCGACGTGCTGTACACGTGCAGGTCTGTTTTCCTTTCACTAAATATTATTTTAATTTTCAAGTTTGCATGCGGTCCTGTATACTTGTGCTGCGTCCGGTCCTCGGACCGCAGATACCAATATTTTTCTCATTCAGTTGTCATCTGTGCGTACGCTACTACATAAAAAGATTCCCATCATAAAAGCAGGGAAGAATGACTCTCCGAGGACGTGTACATACGTCGCAGTCATAAAGGCAGAGAAACTATACATACTGTAAGTTAAGACATGAGGCAGTATATAAGACCTTGCGGGAAACAGCATACAGAGGGAGACGTACTCTTGTACGGAGATACATTATATTATATCAGTGAGCACTGGTAGCAAAGTAGATTCGTGTGAGTTTGTGTTTATATTGGATTATCGGGAGAGTGAATCAAGTGAATTCGGCAAGGACGGTTAGGAGTGAGAAAATAATTCAATATAAAATGCAAATGATGGTTGTTACTGTGACTGGACGGCGTGGTTGGTGGTCGGAGTGACAATATGGGATTTGCCGCATCCCCCTGCTCGGAGTTCCTCTTGATTACATGACAATTCCCTTGCAGTAATGGAGATAAATGTGGACAGAGTAGTTTGAGAGCATTTAATGTTCTTACTCCATTTACACTCGTACAAGATTCACTAAGCCGGTTAGTCAATGGATGAATGGTTTAACCATGGTAACATTGTTTTGATCTCAAAACTGCACAGTATTACTTGTGTACGTATCTGCAAACAACAAACTCCAATCGTAGCCAAGTATAAATACTCGTATCTTATACATGCTGTATAGCTGTGCTGTATATATGTACCTTCGTCTGAATTGATTTAGTTAATATGTTGTGCACAATAGTGACGTTTATTTGTAAACTCAAACGTACATGTGTACAGTACCTAACAGCTTATTTAGATAGATGATTTTTTGCTTGTGAAACATGTGTGTACTAGTGTGTGTGCGGCTACAACGATCCAAATCGCATTTCGATTAAATTTAGGGGAGAACCTTTTAGCTTCTACCCTTTGGATCAAATCCCTTGACTCTTCTTATTATTAAGTTTGCATGTGTTGATTTCCAACATACGCATGTATTTGTCAAGTTTTCCCTCCTCGCTCGACTAAATCAGTGTAGATTTCATGATTTCGTTAGGATCATCCAAATTAAATGAAATGAATCCCCATATTATTAGTTTTTCTCACGTTCATTACGTTTTTCTAAGCATTGTGTTCATTTAGCTTCGACTATTTGTCATTGCAACATTCTCAAATCCGAAACATGTAAAGTAAATTAACTGCCAGCGTTGAAAATACATAAGAAATGTTAACGTTCAATATACGCCAGCGTCACGTATATATAAACAAGCCATTAGCATCTAATAACAACCTAAATCTTACTTTAATTAGAAATATTACATATGTATTGTAAAATAACGCTTACATACACAATATTTACTTGCTTGCTAATCTTCTGAAATAGATTACATTATTTAAAAATGAGCCTGTCATGTCAGTACAGTAAGATTTTCTCTATGGTAATCTAATACATAAAGTAAGCAATCTTGTAAAATACCATGAAAAATGTGAATTATAATGCGATTGACACCTATCGGAAATTTCATTGTGAGAAAAGCCGGCCTGATATGCATTTCATACCCTAAAGGCATGCCGCAGTACAATCGTTGGGAACTTAAAAAAGATTGCCAAGAGTATCAGTGATGTGGTAGCATATGTAGGTACGTATGAGACTGTAGCTAATAATAAAGTAATATTTGCTTGCAATTGATACTACGAATAAGATCTCAATAATATAAATATGGCGGTTCTCAAATGCATGCAGCTTTGGTATGGTTTCTTATAAAGAGATGATGAAGAGGTAGCCGTCACGATGCTAGCATGACACTTGGACAATGTTCTTGTTGTACTTCTTACGACGATCACGAATTACTTGGTGTTAGCGAATGGTTAATCGGCCCAGGAGGAGGGTGACAATGAGATGAGAAGATGAGATGATGAGTCCTTTGGTTATACGTCTGTAAGCAAAACGTGTGTACCACTGATCATCGCAGAACCACTCAACTGTATGCAGTCATTGCAGATCAGCTCAGTCATTTCTTTGAGCATGATCAAGTTTCCTTCTTCCTTTGTATGTACGCTTGTTTTTCTACCCAACCTGTAAATTACAAAAATATTAATGTGTTCAGCAAATGTGTACTACCTAACATATTCAAAGAATGTGGAAACCGATAACGTGTCCCAACTTTCGTCGTCCTTCAAGCACCCGCACGCCCGGTGGTATGGTATAATAACAAACTTTATGAAATCCGGGATGCAGTGACTGAGAGAGTGTGAGTAAAACGACAATCCTTTGGATGCAATTTGCGAATCCTTGCCATATGAAAAATTTAATAATGGGGAAGACTTAACTTCATTTTGGTTATGTAAATACATAGATCTTCCTTAGATAAAATTCTACATTAGGCTCATGACTTAATAAAGTGACACTCTTTGTTTGCGTAGGTTTATCCAGAAATTTGCATACGAAAAGGCTTCCTCTCTCTTTAGCTGCACTCTTGTTGTTATTATTATGACTACATGCACTTCCACAGTATGGGGTATTTGAGAGCCTGGTTTTCACTAAGGATGCATAGCGAATAGGTGAATGCATTCGTGTGCATAATTCTCTCACCGTGGTCTCCCTTATAACGATGTTCACGCTTATGGTTTTGTGCATGGTTTCAGGTTGGGAATCCAGTATTACTAGTCTGCAAAGTTGGTGGATCTGGAATGAAATCCTAGTTTATATGCAGTTATTTTAGTGTGTAGTTATATGTAAAGAGTTCGTATGTTAATCAAATATGCATGTGTGTGTTTGCATGAGTCTGGCAAGAATATGAAAGCGAATTGAGCGAGAGAGGAAAGAGAGAAATACTGGGGACAATGCTGTTTGGTGGATGCATGAAATATATTCTTGTTCCAGTTCAGACAGAATGGATGTATGTCGGGGTTTTGTAGTTGTGGAAGCGGCTATAGTATATTAGATATAAGAAATAAATTCGGCTTGATAACTCTTATGACCGTGGCTGAAGTGTGACTTGGTGGAGGGAACAATAGACATTGGAGGAAGTTTGGCCTCATCATTTCTCGCACTGGCACGCTACATTTTCAAGGGGCAGAGCTGGAAAATCCAAAATCTAAAAGTGCTGCAGTACACATAACTGAATACATTTCAATGAGAATGATAATACGGAAGAGTAAAACGGGCTCTTCGACTCCTTCCACAACAGCATTCAACATCGACGAAAATTACCTATTTCCGATTTCTCGCCCTTCCCTTCTTCGCTAGTCATCTATCTTGCCACTCTTCCTCCATCCTCAACATTATCATTAAAAGCAACCTCTTGTTGTTCTGCTGGCTATATTTTATTCATTTCACAAAACTCTGTCTCACAGCTCCGTACTTTCGTACCAGCTTCACATGGGTATTCCATCTAGGTCTCTCTATGATCAAAATATTCTTGGCTACTTATATAATTATAACATGATTATGCGTGTGTTCATAGTATTTCTATTAGTGAATTTACATGCATAAATAACTGTTATAATGTACAAACCAAATGTTCAATGTATAATCGACCAGAAGTTGTTTACCTATTCTAATATCAATTCAGTTTCTGCGAGTGTATTCATAAGATTAAAATACCCATGCATAAACTAGTGTAGTGTAATTAAGTCATCCAAAGTAATTTTTTAGGTAAGCTAGTCGGTAAATATGTGTAAATGATGTGCTCATACATAATAAATACGTATAGTAGCGAATGTAAGTAAATACAACATAAGGATAAAACTTTCCTATATTAGGCAAATACATAAGTTTTTATTAATGCTAGGGTTCACGCATCCAGCTATCTCCAATGTAATGTGACAAGCACACACACAATGTTAAATATAGTAACATATGTTGCAACAAGCTATATGCGGTATAGGAACAAGCAGGGAAGAGTACTATTTAAAATGTTACAATGTATCTCGAGCAACAAGAAGAGGATTTGAGCAATAAAATACCAAGGGTTCTGTCAATGGCATGGTGCAGCCCAGTCATCCGCATATTCATTATTCTTATGATTATTCTAAAGGCTATTCATTCGCATTCAACTCATCCTATGTAATAAGCATGCACCCATCCATAAGTTTTCACCCTTCAGTTGCCGGCGATTAAATCACCAGAAGTTCAGTAGCATTCCTGGATCCAGCACGATCTCCATTTTTTAACATAGATATAAAAATTCCACCCTGTCTTATTTGTCGTTTAGATGCACATACAAAATTCAAAATTTCTGCATAACACGGCATGGTATAGTATACATAATATATAATGACAAGTTAAGCATTCCTTACGACCAGAAAAATTACGAGTTCGGCATATAACTGCTTTGAAACCCAATCCACCCGTTTTATATTTACGAGAAATACCCATATTTAGAAGAAAACAAGCGATAAAGTTAAATCAACTTCGTTGGATGAAAATTAATAAACACAATTTGGTGGAATAAATGATTCGGACAACAATTTAGATTCATGCAGCATTTTTAATACATTATACGTGACATTACATTTTGGGACCCTTTAAGACGAGAATTATTGTCAAAATAGATGGACCCGACAGTGACAGGATTGAAAAGAGCCGAATCCTGACTTTCTCCGTGTGAGTCCAAGGAAACCCATGAGGCTTGTGGGACAAAGCCATTTATTTATTGTCCATTTTATTTTTAGTGTCACTCATTCATTTCTCGATATGGCTCTGCTGAGAGTTAAAATGGTCTATAAACTTGATTTAGAAGGAATAAGAAAAGGGGAAAAGTTTTTTTCCGAGTAATATTAACCATAAAGACTCTTCTGTGAAGTAGAAGAAATATTTATTTTTAAATCACAAAATACCCATAATCATAACCTATCCGTGCCCATTTTAATACACTATCCGTACCCACAATAATGCTCACTACATCATGAAGAACTGACTATAAACTGTATAATTTACACGATTTAATCGTAAAATTAAGCACCCACCTGCGGGAACCGGACATATAACATGTCCATTCCTAAGCAGGTTTTCCCTTTTCATGCAATTACCATCTAAAAGTAGCACTATTAGGAAACTATCCTTTCAAACAGACTGTAAATCAAAGGAAATTCCTTTGGGTCTCTTCCGATTTCACTCACAATCATTACACTTTGGAGTGGAGTCGACAAACCAAATAATGCAGAGGTCGAATTAAAAAGGGAAATTCACTGAAAGGTATAATAATAAGCGAAACGAGCGGAAAAGGAATAAAGCCTTGATTGTACATAAATGTCAAATAGTTCTACAAAAAGCGTACATTTTCTGCCAGTTACTGATTGAGTAATTTCAGCTTAAAATGTTATACAGATACATAGAGAAAAGCGTCATAAACTTGTGTGTTGTTACAATTCCGTAGAAAACTGGGAAAATCAACTAACAATGGTTTAGGTAAAGAGCGGAGAGTCAAGTGAGTGAAAAGATGTGTGGTTTATCACCAAAAACGTAAATGTAGGGGAAGGAGCAGAATAACTCATATATTTTGTTCAAGTCAAGAGTTTGAAAGAAAGAGACCAAGTGGATTCATAAAGTAAAGGAGAGTAAGACGACCGAACATTACAAACAGCTCTACTAGCATAGAACGCGCGCTCACACACATACTCAGACTCACAGAGAAAGAAAAGTTTAAAAGTCATTGTTATTTGAGGAAATAGAAAAATTACACGTCAAAGGCAAACAAAAAGAGAGAAATAATAGGACCTTATATTTATGAATAGGGGGACCCACCTCTCTTTCTTCACTATGGAAACTGACTTTAGTACCCTCGACTCACAAACCTAACACATAACTACACTCCTAGTACATACATATATTTGTACACACGTATAACATTACCTTCCATTACATAAATATGCGTTAGATTTCATTCCATAATCATAATATTATGTATACATCATTAGACAAGCGTTAACAATACTCTGCATAAGGACTAGCATACTTCTACACATCTACAAAGCTTGTACATAGTCATCGTCTATTTAGCTTGCGAGGTATAAGCTTAAATGAAACCAGCTCAATACAAGTGCTATTGCTGGAGTGCACTTTAGACTTATATACTTTATTTAGCGTTCAAAGGTTATGCATTGCACGGGTACTTACGGTGGCTAATGGTGGTCGTACACCTTCGACCTCGTATACTTGCACATCCTGGAAATAGTAAGTCTATATCGACTACACTACAATTCCAACGAGTACCTCTATATTTAGTAACAATGCCCAGCTAGATCGTAATTTTAACAATTTTCCAAGTGTTTTTCTTCATATCCATTTGATACCTAAAAGGTGTTACCATGTAAAATATGAGACTAGTCGCATTGTGAATGGTAGAGAAAAGGTAGAGGAAATATCATTAACGGCAAAGCTGTGTACATTATCCTCTATGATTATTGTGTAAGTTATGAAGGAGTAGAGTGCAAACCCAATACAGTCAATACAGAGTCATCAAACGGTCTCAACAATGTCGAGAGAGATACAGGGAGAGAAAGAGAGTCCATAGATTTTTGTGCTGCGAGGAAATTCCACTCCTGCTGTGACCGTCCACATTTTCCCATATTGACTCACTGCCAAATATTACATTATCGCGTCATGATACATTTAGTCTCAATACTTTATTTTCTCCTAAATAAGTCACTTGGACAATGGATTAAGTGCCTTGCCCTCAAACCATAAGTGGCCGTACAGTCAACATTACATGAACCTGTACACAACACTGAGGTTTACCGTCTCTACCTTATCCGTAAATCCTTGTCTGGATGTTCGAGTAGACTTGAATTTATTTTATGAAAACAAAATATATTAAACACGCACTTAATATTCCAACCCCTCTGGTAGCCATTTCAGCAAAATAGCTAATCATGATAATTTAGTCAATAGGTAAACAATTTTGACATGCACTCACATTTAATCTTTTCATCGAATAGTAACCGTTAACATCAATAACAGCACAATACACATCACGCATTTCACCATAGAAAACAAGTTATCATAACGGATTTATTAAATTGTAATTTGCAAAATAATACATTCCTCTCAACCAATACTATACGATCATACTAGAATAATAACAAATACAGATACTTCAACTGAATACAATTCTCATTAAAAATCAGTTTTTCTGTTTACATCCATTTAGAAAGCTCATGTGTTCAGTTGCAATGTTTTGGCTGAGTGCATACGCTTAAGTTACCATACTGAATGGAACTAATTTCGTTTTGAATAATTAGGTAAACTATACGATTGAATTAGGAAGATAATACTGTAAATAAAGATTTTGTGGTATCACGACTTTGTATATGGCAGCCATAGGTGGAAATGGGCAGGGAGAATGTATTGCAGATAGTCAAGATCAAGTCTCAAGTTGAACTGTGAAAGTTGCCCAACCCAACAGCTGAAGATTAGGGTTGGGCTCTCCCGAAGAAGACGAACTAAAACTGAACGGACGCACTTTCATAATCCTTTACGACTCATCTATAAGACTATACACACACATGGAAATCTTTCCTGCGTATAACATGCGTGCCGCATAAGAACAGCGAGAATACATCTCTCACGGTCAAGTACGGCAGAAAAACTTCAACCAGCCATATGTTGTATATGTCTAAGTATCACAAACTTGAGGAAAATCTAGACTCCAACCACTCTAGTAGGTTGGAAGGAAGTTGAATGTATGTATGCATCATCAGTAATACAGCAGTTAACTACAATCTTTACTATAGAAATACATACATCTTCACGTACTCATTACATCTTATACCTGCACAGGCACTACAGTTAATACACTTTATACCTACACTACAGTTACTTTTGGAAATAAAACTGAATGAGGAGCATAAAAAACATGAAAAAATAGAAAAAATATCAACATAGTCTGGCATCTTAAGAACTGGCTTAAATACATGCAAGACTGTCAGAAGTCAGAGTATCTGTCTGCATACGCAAGAAGCACAGCAGGGAAATGATTTTACTGGAGAAGTGATTCTTAACTTGAAATGCATTCAAATTCCTGTTATGTAATATCCACATACATGGACAAGTTTATTGTACATATGCCTTTACAAGATTTGCTAGGAAGATGTTCACGAGTATTCACAAGGGTTCTTATACGTGTTTCAATATCAGGGTTCCTGTATCACCAGTTTTATAAAGCATTATACTGGATGCACATAAGCCGCCTTCATAAGGTTAAATATACTTGTACAAAAGTCTTCATATGAATACCTACGCATATGTACATGTACAAGATTTGCTGTAGACGTTGACAGCCAAAGGAGGTTTACTGTAAGCGAAGAAGCTTTACTACATGTGCACAAGTCTCCACTAGGTTTATTACACTTGGCTTTAGGTTTTTCATATAAAATGTAGGTGGGTTTCACCAAAGCAAAGCAGAATTTCTGCTCTTTGGGGAAGACTCAGACAGAAGGAGAACAAAGAATGTAAGCAGGAGCCGCGACGGCGTTGAATTTACACACCACGACTGAATTTTGCGCCGATCAATAAACGCGTAATACTTTATTCCATCCCTGATTCGATACCAACCAAGTGGGGAAGCAGGGAAGGTATATATACACAATTATAGTACTGAGAAAAGAAGAAAGAACGGAGGAGAAAAACTTTTATAAATGGAAGACGGAGGAAGAAGACGGAAAATAAATGAAAAGTTGACTGGAAAATGGGAAGTATAAATGCAACCAACTAGCGTGACTCGCCCCCTTTTTATTGCCACATGCGTTTCCGTCTTAATGTCTTTCAAAGAAAATTTTTAAGTAAACACATAAAATTATTTACGTCCCACTAATTATTACACAGCAGCATCCGAGCTGATTCAATACAGATAAGTGTAATTAAAGCAAGAAACTTGCAGAATAAATTCTCAGTTGTCTTCAATAAATTTGGCTGTCTTCGCTTGGCCTTCCTTCCTATATCTTATAAAATTAACTTTTACCCGTAAATTTGTTTTCCCTATTGCTTTAACTATATTATGACTTTGACTTTTAACTTCTGCAAGGTCTTGAGCAACGCTGGTAGAGTTGGAAAACAAAAATAATATTCACAGCAGGTATACCGCCAAATCACTTTATTTTGGGAAAATGCCTCCCTCAGTTTAACCACCTCTTAACAGATTTATATCCATGCAAATTTTCAACTTCCCTGTTCAAAACTTTATAGTCCTACTTATTCCAGACAGTGTGAAGACGTAGAAGAGGTAACGGCGGCTGACCCTGTTTCTTAGTAACGAATTAAAAACTTGTTACGTTACAAAACACTACGTGAGCCTGAATGTTGACAAGAAAATACACTTGAAGGCTAGAAGTTTGCACTTAAATTTACGCTTTACCTCTTGGCATGCATCAGATCGATAGTTAGAACATGTAAGGCACGAATCGATCAAGAAGTTTACGATAAGAATTTTTGATTGCAATAGGGAATGCATTTAAAAAAACGTATGTACTAGATTTAAAAGCTCCGATATGTATTCTACACTCAGTTTTAACTGTACACATCTATGCCAGGTTTCGAAGTGATAGCACGCATGTTAAATACATATAGAGAGATGTGTTGTCAAACAGTTTTTACCATATCATCCAATACCAACGTTCAGGAGTTACTATTTGTTTGACTAAAGGGAAGTCAGAAGAAGAATAGAAGCTTGTTTGGTATTTGATCGTGGAAAGCTAAATCAATCAAGGTCTTTCGTGAATGAATGCTAAATGAAATTAAGGAGATTGACATTCAATCAAGAACTACAACTCCTATTACCATCTCCTATACTTATACATAATAGTATATCAACTTTGTATACATTTTATAGTGAAACCCAAAATGTAAACACACACGCAACACATGCAATAAGTATACACCAATGTATCTTAAATAGTTTACGAATGAAAAACTAAGTCCAGAATACTACCGGCTTGGTATCAGACAGAATGGAGTTTTCATGGATAGATTAGTCTTATAATGTGGCTTCATTATAATGTGTTCATCATTAAGTATTTACATAAGAAACCCGCATAAATACATGTACACCCTAAAAACGCATTTGTAAGTGACTCATGTGTAAGTAAAAGAATTTAACGCCTGTAAAGTCATGCATGATAACGTTTAGATGAGAATTCCCTATTAAAAATGATCTAGGCAGGTATTTGCATCCCAAGATTCTTCACATATACACCTGAGGGCTGATAACATAAAGTCAATAGATTTTCGGACGAAGGGTCTTCTCCAGTTTTTTTTGTTCAATTTGATGTTGATATTGTTTGATAATCCTTTGATTTTCTACTGTGAACAGTCGTTAGTTAAACGGTCCTGAAAAGGTACAAGTGTGAGAGGATCGATAAGGAGTTTAGAAAATTGATGACGGAGAATGAGTTGGTGACCCAATATGAAACGTTCGATGTGAGGCTTCCACTGAACCGAACAAAGCATATCCATACAGTTCATTTGCGTATACTTCAATAATCCTCAACAACAGTTGCCGTAACGTCCAAGAAAAACAATGACCGCCAACATCACAGTCTTGAAGGTTAGAAAATTCCATGAACAGAGTATGTATATTTTAATTAAAGGATAGACTTGCTATGCATAAAAAATGAAACCTAATAAGTAATTCGAAACCTTCTGAAGAAAGTGTAGGCACAACACACTGAACTTATATTTTCTAAGCCTTGATAAGAGCTTCGTTGCTATATTGTGTGTATATATAAAATATAGACATGTAGAGTATACATAGACCAGGGATGAGGTTGAGTCATTTGAGTACAAAGCAACGGAGTATTACACACGAGTTAGGAATAAGGCTATCGAGAAGTGTTGGGAACGAAATTGTAAGAAAACATGACATGAGACTCATGAAAAATCTTGAGATGGAAGGAGTTAAGCTGCGAAATAAAAAACAGGCCGAGAAGGATGTGATACGATACGATGTGTATACTATAAGTAGCCAGAAGAACAGGAGCATTGAAAAGGATCAGGCTATGTGGTGAAGAACAAGAAGGCACGGCACGTCCCTTTTTTGTCCAAACTTAATGACTTGTCAAATGAGCTAATTTAGAAACCTTTTCATTCGGCTAATTATTAAATATTGTGGAAAAAATCGCTTAACGAACTTGATGCTCAGTTGACGGCTTAGTTATAAAATCTTCAATCCCTTCTTCTGCTCCCTGTGCCAATCAAATCGAAAATCTAAACCTAATTTTACTTTCAACCTTAAAGCTTACAACTATACCACAACAACCAATGCAACTTAGGCATGGTTGATGGCATACCAAGAAATGAAGTCGCTGGCACTTACCTCCTATTTATGATCACATTAGGATAGACAATGGATTTAAATGTTACAACCTTCCTTTATAGCATGGCTCCATTCCACTGTGAAGCAAATTACCAATGAACCGTTTGAGGTGTTGCATTGCATCGAATTGGATTAAAAATAGTGAAATGCTCGCCGTTTACTTCTTTATGGGTGTATCTCATGTACAATTTAGCTACATACAAATGTGCAGCCCCATGCAATCCTATCGACAATACATGAATTTGATTCTATTGTAGTACATATATTTTAGATTTTGTACTTACAGCAGGAAAAAACTTTGGTGACGAAACCATCCATGCTCGGCATAACTTGTAGGTAGATATGTAAGTAAGTATTTGTAGAAGCTAATGTACCACTGCAACCAAACAGAATCCATGTATGCACGAAATCGACTGGACTCTTTCAGGTGTACCTATATCGTATAATTGACATAATAATAATGCTTGTGCAACTTTCGATTAGTTTAAAGCATTGTATCTCTCGTTATCTAACATACAATTTCATCTAGCTATCAAATCATCATTGGTATATAGATGCATCTGCCTACGAGCCCACCACAATCTCCAAGTTAAATCATTACAAATGATTTTATCCTTCAAAAAGCAGCATAAAAAACTTCAATAATTCCAGACCTCATCGCAGCCGCTCTTGTACCCTTACTGGACAATGATCTTTCTCATTCAGATTCGTAACGAAAGTCATGAACAATCGATATTCTTTGTGGGTGCTTTTCTGTATTCTAATATTAATTCTCGTGAACAAATGTATTCTAATATTAATTCTCGTGAACAAATACCCTGTTTAATAAAACACTCAGCTCTCGCAGATGAAAATTCAAGAAAATGAATACATTCTGTGCTCGCTTGTCCTACGGGTAGGCGCACCAAAATATTCATATTTATTATTTTAATACTACGATGTATAAAGCTATCTTCTTTTGAAACATTCGTACCTGTTTATTATACATAATAGAGATTTTTACCGCAAGATTTAATGTTATTGGTTTTCGTTATTGCAAAAATTCTTGCATTATGTTAAAATCGCCTATAAATACAAGCGATTTCTGATAACCAATCCTCACAGTCTCAAGAAATTTTGCGATGAACCTTGATCTAATAATACTAGTTCAAAACTCAAAGCACTGCAAATAATTTTTGTGAACATGTTTTTCTAAGTGGTAGAGATGCAAACTATGTTTTTATGGTGGAAGGTCCTTGAATTCAAGCTATCATGCAAATGTCTCCCATAAAATTTACCTTACACAAAAAACAAATAGTATAATTGTTGTATGGGTGAAACTATATTATATGCTGTATGTAGCCTCAGTAAGATTCAGAGTCAAACAAGATTCATAACGGAGGAGTGTTTTCTCCATGCAGAATACTGTTGTATATGTGTAATTTCAATATTTGAATCGCAGATAATGCAAGGGCATTGAAAATCCATGTTGCAGATAGTTATGCATCATATAGAGATAGCCTCGCCTGATTTACTTCACACCCGCCACATGAAAACACAATGCCACATTTTTATCATAACACCCGCTGCGCTTGGAAATATGAAATATTCTCTCATATTTTAATGTCCGACTTTAGGCACCGATACTACCGGTTTCTTAAGCGTCTTTTAGTCTCTCAAGGATAAAACAATAGGAAAATACTTCAACTTGCAAGTTATTTTCTGATCGTGAGGGTAAGATTATAACGAGTAACTTATGCATGTCGTTCTTACTGAGATTTCCTCAGTCTTCGCTACTTAAAATACGTAATGTAAGCAGTAACAAGCTTACATTACATATAAATTATTGTAAATATCTAGTGCATGTAGGTATGTCTTAGCGTAATGTGTAGACGTCAAACGTATGCGTAACAATTTCTTCAGGACTGACCATTATCTAATCCATGCCTATAGTTGCAGCTTGTACGTCTGCTGATACACATATACTGATTCGCAGTAATGTATGCACAAGTGCAGGACATGAACCGCACGACAAAGCAGTAGCAACCTGTTTGTCAAACTATGTAGTGCATATTTAGAAAATTTTATTGTATGTAATTATACATAAAGCTTCGATATACCTACTACCTACATAAATGTGTATAGCGGATTTGTTAACATTGAAGTTTTGGCTGCACGTAACGGGCTCTAAACAGTTTTTACGACTGGAATAAATGGGATGACTCCGTTTCTTTCCGTTTAAATGGAAGTGTATTTATATAATAATGAAATTGTGGGATACGTTGTGTTTTCCCGTACAGTGAAATGGGGGGTTGTTCCAAGTATCCACAATGGTTGATTCAAGAGGGGTAAAAAGCCAGGAAAAAGTAATGATTGTTACAAGGTTGGATACTTATATTTATTGAATGCATGAACTAGAACGATATCGCAACCATCCGACTGCTGTTGTGCTTTCTGTCAGTGTCTGGATGGTGTGTGTGTATGTGCAGGTGGGAATAAAAAACGAAAGCTTTTTTGATATTCAAAATGGAAGGGGTTATTTATGTTCACATCTTATTGGCTGAGCTGAGAAAAAAGGAGAAGATCACGCAACAAACATAACTCATATGCCAGGACATGCCTGCTTACTATAAAACTAAAAACTCAACTTGCTCCGGCTCCATTTCCCACTCTATACACACAACTCCTTGTTAATCTGACCAAAAGAGAATAAGCTCAATAGATGCTAGACTATTTTATAAACAGTTTTCTCTTCCTCTCTTCTTCTCTCGCGGCAATTTTATATTCCACTGGAGTTTTATCCCGATGATGCTCTCTTTTTATTCACCGTCCCAACGCCGGAGGCACTTCAGATGTAATAATATTCAAAATTGCTTGGTGCAACCTTGTACTAAGGACAGACAAGGTTTCCTTCATTCATGTGCTCACCATTTTCAAATCTGTAGCATTGAATTGTTGTTACTTTAAAAGTCGTAATAATTCAAACTTCTCCAACGCCACTGCTTACGTTTCAACGATTAAGCAAACTTTCAATTCAAATCTTATCCTAAATTTGTTCAGCTGTACTAGGTAAACTGTAATAATTTTGTTCACATAACGATTTTGTGCAGATATTTAATCAAACGACAGTTTGTAATGTTACTTATGGATATCCTTCTTTCATGTTCAAGGATGCTATAGTAATTTGAAGTTAAATTGCATATTGGTAATGCATTCTAAAAAGAAACTTAACAAAAAAGGAATTTTCTGATGCTTAGCTCTAAAATGACTTGAATGTAATTAAACGAGAAGTTGATGTTGAAGCTACTGGAGCAACGTTCAAGCCGGGTGATTAAAAGTTGTTGAGGGTGTTATTAGTCGGACGGAGACACGGAGATCTTGATGGTGGCGGAAGAAATTCCAGTTAAAGTTTTGTAAGCTCTTCGTGTATAGTTGGAAACCCGCAGTGGGAAGGGTTGAAGTAGGACATTTATAATAATAATGTGTTTATATTTTATACTGGAAAGAGAGACGGCGTGAGTAGAATATATGCAGTTTGTTTCTGTGAACGGTAATAAGTCTACATGCAGAAAGAGAGGATACTATTAGTTGGAGACTTGCAAGATAGGGAGACTTAAATACTACTAGCCTGCATGTATCTCAATGGTTGGACTATATGGATCAGGTTTGTCTTTCTCTTCTCTTTTACTATTCTTCCAACTCTTTAGTAAACTTTCGAATTGTTTGAGCTCAGCAGGATAGGATAAAATTTTGATTTGAGGACTCCCTGCTACGTTTTTTCCATGCATTTTTAATCTTTTTATTTCAGATTTTAAATCAGGTGTGTGTTTCTTCTACTTCGACTGAGTTGACATGTACAACATTGCATTTCTCGTTGATGATCTTCTGCGTTCTGATCCGTCTCTGTAATTTCTCCTTAGAACATTTATTATATCACCCTCGTATCTTTCATATAGTTGATGTGCTCACATATAGAGGCACACTCCATCATCTTATAATACCCTTGAATTGCTGAACATGTGTGCATTGGGTACGAAAAATGATTTTTATTCGATTCTATTTCTGGAATTTTCTCATTTCATCTAGAAATTCCAAACTCCATGTGAGACCAACAGCAACTTCAACTTGGTCTCTTTCGTTTTAACTTAACTTTTGGATAGATTTCCATAATACACAAACATGAAATTCCAGCTTCGTACACATGAACCCACAGCAGTCAGCATGTACCCTTAGTATACCTTTTACATGTATCGACTGTTATATACAGCTGTGATATACACTAACTATACACGCTGTATATATACAGAATATATATAGAACCGCCACCAACTTTTATTTTCCCTATTTTTACCTTCAATTTTTCTTAATACTATTCATCATCAATCTTTCTCGCAATAGATCTCCCTCATTCTGCTAAACTCTGAATTTCTCCCGGCATGCCACTCTCAACATCTAATTAAATAGAAATAAGTCTGGGAAAGCTAACAAGTCTGTAAATAGCAAGGCATTCCATGCCCTTTTAATTTTGACAATGCGAAGGTATGTACCACATAACCTTGTATATTTATACATGCATAGGTTTTATATCACCTACTAGGCTCCTGCAGTATGTATTTCTGTGTAGAGTACCCCACATAGTACTCCTAATTTACTAGAAATCACCAAGTCGATTAATCCTCGACCCACAAGTATTGTGCTGAAAACTTCACTTTTCTCAAAAACACACGTGAACTTCCAACTTTGAACAGTCTCATTTGTCTTATTTTCTCCAATGGAAAAGCATACCTTGGTGGGTTTTCTCAGCTGAGCAGAACCTTTAGCCATCAAATGTGGTTACACTCTAATCTCGTATTTGGCTTGTTATGTAGAGTAGAAGCATACAAATTGTAAAATGTAGCCTATGACTCTTCTCATCTACCTTTATTATCAAGATAAAGTGTGTTGTATAGACCTATGAAAATGAAACTGTTTTTCAAACAGTGGGAAACCTATGAGAAAATAAAAAAAGACCATGTGATTATTACCTCCTTTGTATCGTTCCTTTCATTTATAATTAGTTTATAATTGGGAGGTACCTACGACCAGCAACCGATGGCTATTCAACTCCGTGCACACTATAACAACAACAGCAGCTTTGAATCTTTATCCGCTCCAATCTCCACTTTTACATGCGGCACTGTATATCTATACTTCTACACAGCTATGTATAAAGCGCCCATGTAACTCATATAATTAATTTCATGTGTTAAATATAGCTTTACTCTGTTACTCAAGCCGCAATTGTTAAACGAAAACGAAGAAAAAACCTAAATTAGCATTTCGTTTCTAGGGAGAAACTAATTGAGGCTCTGGAATAAACAACAGCAAATTAATGTTTAGTTTTAAAAAACATAGGGACACATAAACATTGTTATTTATTAGCTCATAAAAAATTAAAATTATTCATGGAATTTGAAACACTCGATTTTTATTACCTTCGTACACACGGACAATGACCATATCGGAGCAAAAATCGTAACTAGCAATCCATACTAAAAAATTCTATTAGAAATTCTACCAGCACAACTTGAATTTATTTTAAAGCTATAAAAACATTAATTTAAATAAATGTACCTCACACATTTGTAATAATAAATGCAATATATTTGCAATAATAAATGTACCTAAAACATGTACAAGAATGTAACAAATAAATATGGGAAATAAAAAATTCAATCTCAAGATTTTATTGCAGAGCCTGATTGAAACTGTTTATATTGAATAAAGTGTGGCACTTGAATTAATAAGTGAATGATCAAGACGTCTGTGTAGACGTTCAAGGTGGGGCTTCAACCTTGAATATTGCATCAGATCAGACTTGCAAAAAGCCCGTTGTTGCGACGAGGGTACTGTGGGAAAAAATAAATAGCAATACATAATAAGAATTGCATGCTTACAGAAAGGGATAGTTCACCCAAAGAGTACGTCGTCCTAGGATGATACATTATGAGAGATCAGTGTAAACATTGAGTGACAACTGTGAACGTTTAAATGGCCTATCTTTCCTATCCGTGAATAAACAAAAGGACCCAGCACAGAAACCCAGAAAAGAAAAAGCCGAAAAGACATGTTTTTCCTTGTATCTGTATAATATGCAAGTTGATGTGAGAGTGGGAGACAAGAAAAGGAATCTCTCTTCATACATGTAATATGATGAGATTTTCAAAGTATAATACCTCCGCACCGATGCGCGAGACGCAAGACCTATATGTATTTTATATGGCAAAAGACGGAAAAACGGAATAGCTGTCAAGTATCTCTTACTTCACGTTGTCATTGTCACTGTCAAGAAAAGTAAAATTGACATTGACACAAGGATTATGCCTGGCTTTTTTCCTCAAGATTTAGCGTAAATTCAAACCGCTATTCTATATTCTTGTAGTATTCCAAATCTTCCACAGCACCTTCCTTTCCTAAACCTCCTGAAGCCTATTTTGTATTAAGTTTCACATGAGTGCCTCTTCAACAACTGCAATATAGTATATAATGAATGCAAGGATGTAACACCGCGTATTTATTATGCACTCGGTTTCCTTGGTCTTGAAAATTTCCTTGTGTGAGTAATTCCCCTATGCACATATGAGTCCACTTGTATACGAATACTTATGCTGCCATAAAAGGACAGATCAACAACTGTACACATACTAGTGTGTCGTAACAAAAAAACTGAAAGAAAGCAGGACATCCTTTTAGGTATGCCGACTTCACACTGAGCTCAAAAAATTGTAAAAAATAACAACATGTCTACATGGTCTGCAGTTGCAATTCAAATTAATTTAGTTTCGCGCGATGCATTCATCTCCTTCACACTTACCCCGACATAATTATTTAATAATTTCCTACCAGACATAACTTGGTTTATTTAATTTCTACATTCTCTCCGTCATCTTCATGTATGGATTCTAACCATAATTATACTTGAAGCATCCTTGCATCAAAGTGAAGGTTTACTGTGAGCACGTTGTGGCAAGAGTGGCGCACAACTCGGACAAACCCACAAACAATGAATAAGCGAATCAACTAGTTGAAAGCACATATAAGTAGAATAAATATAAAGAATTTTTATTCACTTTTTGAAGTAGTTTGCATGGTTGAAGAATTGTATATACTCCCCATAAATAGAACTCCCAGGATCTGGATTGACTAATATTCGTCCCAATGCACAATAATGGTAAAACCCCCATTTTCAAATATAATAAATAAGCTGTAATTGTATCATTTCACTGACATATACCATGATTGAGCTGAAACGTCTTTAAAAAACATTCAAATACTGAACATAAAAAGACTGAAAGTTTACATACATAACCAGAGTGATGATGCCGTGCCGTTTGTTTTGTATTTTTAATAATCATTGTATTAAATGGCTACATATTAAAATAAAAACATATGATTGTGAAACCCCTGAATTTGATGATAGCAATGGTAAACCTACTTCCATCTAAAATATAGTAAGGATTATTGTCTATCGTAACGAGAAATAAGGTTGTATCTCTTTGCTTACGGAGTGTTAAGCTTGTGGTTGAGAGGTTTTTGAGCTAGAAACGAAGGTAACTCAAAAAAGATAAAAGCCAGTAGGAGGTCTTTAATTTTTTGGTGGTTCCTTACTGTCATCCCCGTCAAAGATGAATGCCCATATTGTATTATGTGTATTCTTGTTTTCCATCACGGAACCATAAGAAATGCTTATGTAAGGTTCTGATGTATGTATTACAATTGAAAGAGCTGGGCAAGTGCACTATTGTAAGCATATAGTTATGTAGTATGTTTTCATAAGATATCAAGAAAAGAAATTACTTGTGTATGGTTACGTCCGTTATGTGTACATCGTATATCGCCCTAATAAGAACTAACCAAAGTGCACTGGTCAAAAGAACAATCATCTTTCTTTTTTTAGAGAATGGTTGAATAAGAAAGAGCTCAGAAAAAATATGAAAAACGATCTATTTTTCACTTTGGCTACGGATAGACCATTATTCAAAAGCTGGAGTTCAGGTAAAAAATTATTGTTACATGTGAACCATCTGATTTCTCCCTTCCAGTGTCCATGATTAGTACAAATCCATGTGGAATTAAAAATATTCCACAACCGCAACTATTTCAAGTCAAAATACTTCGTATTTTTTAAAATCTATTATTCAGTAAACGTTTTAAGTTCAGTAAAAGTTATGTTGTTAGGCTTAGAGAATGAAAACTCTCTCAGGAAGATTTACTTGAGTTGAGTTAGTAAAACCAGGACTTAAAATATCATAAAGCCCGGTAATAATGATAAATATCTGAGCTTTACAACTACCTTGGAAAGTGTACTACAAAGTAAAATTGTCAACAAAAAGGCAGAACTATTAAGAGTCGTGACGAAAGCCGAAATGCAAACACATGAAGTGAAGTAAATCTTTATTTTTGGATTGGCTTATTAGCTAATAATAAATACAGATGGTTTTGTTCAAGAAGTAGCTGTTGTCATCGTCGAGAGTTACTTAACAATTGAACAATGTGAACAAAGTCTGGTTGTCAATATTTGGTTTTCAAGTAAATAGAATGGGAAGGAAAAGCCGAGCTCTAAATAACAAGGATTGGACCGAGGACTTGAACTAGAGGCTAGGCTACTTCCTTTTTTACCCGTCATGTTCCCTTGTTGTTGAAAGTTTTTGAGGGTTTACTCTGTAATCTATATTGTTAATAGCCCTCAAGGGCGTGCCTCCGAACTTGAGCCTAGTCATATGTACATGCTTCCTCCAAACTAACGTACTTATGGATCTCGTTGAAATGGAGTTGAGTGTTTGAACAAACACTAGAAAACCTATAATTTATCTAATAACACTTATTTTTCTCACCTGCCCATAAGCGACATGAAGCCACCTTCGAGTTGACTCCTCTAATATAGTAAGTACGATCTATTTCAACTACCAAACCTACTTTTGCCAACAACTAAATAAACAGCCGTCTAATTTAATTAGGAACTCATCTTCTCGTCTTTAATACACGTTTAAAAATTATTGCTTTCCTTTAACCAGATTTCATTACTTTTACGACTCACACATTTGGTAGCCTAGCTCCCATATGTAGTACCATGTTTACAACCAAGGCGGTAAAATAACAAGGGGATTCGTAAGTACGTAGAAGGTATGATTTTATGAGTTCAGGTGCAAAACTGTCCGTCTGCTGAAGACACTTAAACTCCTTCGAAGTGATTCTAAACTATGATCTTCCTAACATTCACAGCTAGACTACTATCTTCCTACAGTAATTTGCAACCATGTCCACTCAAAGTTAATTTATACTTAAAGGTAACTATTACAAACTTTTATACTATTATTGCGTGTACATTCCGGATTGAACAGATTTACTGCACGACATAATACAGTGTGATCCTCTTCTGGTGACGTCATCGTCCTGTCTGTATTTAGGTGTTACTTTTTTATTTCACCCTCAGCATTCTAAATAACAGAGCAACTCAAGTGGGAGTATACACATATGTATCCAAAAAACTTTTTTCAATTCGTTTTGCATGCCTGACTTCTACTCGGAGCAATGGAGGCACGAACACTCCATAGAATTCTTAATGTTCTCACACTTTCTTACTAGGACATTCCATACGGTCAGAAGTAACGTAGATTCCAATGAAGATTTCTTGTGTCATCTTGTACAGAGCGCATGGGCAATTCTTTTCAATGATTTTTTATTGAATTTCGTCAACAAATTTTACTCACATCCTAATTATGAACTTTCAATCTTAACCGTAACGATGTCATTACAGGCGTATTTTGCAATAAAGATCTTGAAGGTGGATTGACTATATTGCGTTATTATGGTAAGTAAATTATTATGCCATTATTTTTCAAAGCGATGACTGAGAAAATGTTGCCCTTATTAAAAACACATTTGCATACGACTTTCCCATCCAATGGTCCTACTTTATTAAAACAATAACTGTGTTTTCTATTTTGTTCCAGCAATAAAAATATGTGTATTGTTCTGCCAATAAAAATAACTATACTTTATCCCACATATGAAAGAAAATGGCAAGTACATATAATATTAAAGCCACAAGAAAAATGATTTCAGCTTGATTTCTTATAGGATGCACGTCTATGCGTTTGTTCTTGTACCACCTTCATCTCATCCAGTACAAGATGCTTCTCTACACAGATAGTGTCGCTATACGCAGCAGCTCACGCCTCTCGTCAAATAGTCATAATTTGTGCTCCCAGAGCAGTGTTGGCTACTCCTGGACTCAAGAAAAGAGAGGACTCGATAAAACCGAGGACTGAGTGAGGACTGAGTAGGACT